>PVJX010016541.1:0-40077 GCA_004027295.1 Dolichotis patagonum | reverse complement strand
TGGCTTTATACTATTGTGTTATGTTTGATATTATTGTAATTGAAACTATGCTCAACTATAGCAGAGTAAGAGATATGGTGTTAGATACTGTTTATGTCCAGTTGACTTAATGTAAAGTACTGTGTTGCCTATGTTGTCCTCTTCTGATCTGCTCTGTACTGCCCCCTTTTGTTTTATTCTCTTTTAAATAAAAAAAAAAAGAATTGTACATCAAAACTGAAGCACTGACCCCCAATTATTAGATACTACTTCAATTGTGTTACGCAGATTACTCTGTCTGCATTTCTTGCCCTCTGCATATCTTAGACAGTGGTCTTGCCCTCTGCATACCTGAGGCAATCTCAGACTTCCTACCTAGCCAAGCTCACATAGTAGTCACTGCAGTCAAGTATTTCCCCACCACTCTCACTGTCACTCATCCCGGAGCCACTCCCCTCATGGAGAATCAATAAAACTTGGGTTGGGCCCTGGGTGTGGCCTTTGTTCTGATGAACCACCATCTTGTCTGGATTTAGGATCCCTTGGCTCCCCATAACTGCACATATGTCTTAGTGTCTTTCTTCTCATCATGGGTTGTACTGAAAGTGGTAGATTGGAATTAACTCATTAGAATTCCAATAACTTCTCTGGGATTATAAGTGTAAACCTTCCTGGACCATGACAAGGACAGGAAAGGGTTCTCTGTAAGGGACTAAGCCTCACTAAGTGCTTTGGGATTATGGATTATAGGAAAGAAAGTCAAGTCTTCCTTCAGTTTACCTTTACAAGAAATGCCAGCCGACTCACAGTGCAGAAGAGGTCAGCCTTCTACACTGAAGTCTCATGGTCTCTGCTCTTTTTTACCAGGGGCCTCTATGCGTACACTTTAGGAATCTCTATCCTACTCCAGTACTCCTGTCATAACACATGCCACTTTTTAAAAGGTTTTTTGAGAAAGGGTCTTGCTCTGTAGTTCAGAGCAAGTTCAATTGAACTCACTATGTAGTACTCAGAGCAGTCCTTCTGCCTCAGCCTCCCAAGCACTGAGATTATGGGTGTACACCACCACACCTGGCCATACTACTTTAATGACTGCAACTCTTGAGTCTAGTTCTGTTCAGGCAAGTTGTACAACCTTTATCCTTTTTCAGAATTATCTTGGCTTTTCTGGGCATTTTGTTCTACATAGCATTTTGAATCAGGTTGTGAACCTCTATGAATAATCCTGTTGGGGTTTCTTTGAATTTACAGATGACATAATTCAGGTTTTACAATTTTTAGATGCTTTGTACATAAACATGGTCGACCTAGTCTTCATGCATATCTACTTTCATGGCTTTCAATAGCTCTTTCTTGTGAAAATCTCAGTGGTCAGGATGGCCTTACCTGTATGTTAGTCACTTAACTAAGGCTGCTCCAAACTCTGAGCAGCCTGTAGGACACTACAGGTTCCATTCCATCATCCTTGGTCCTTATCTCTGTCCACTGGGGATAAGTTCAGTCACCCACAGTGTTCACTGACTTAACAGTGTATTTTCAGGCTGCCTGTCTTCCTTTGCATGACTCCTTCCCCCTCTCTCTTACTCATGATTTCTGGGATTGCCTCCTAATAAACCACAAGTACTTGCAACCGTGCCTCATGGTCTTCTGCTGAAGAAACCATAACAAGTACTAAGCAAATTTCCAAGCCAAATGTCATAAAATCAAATTCTCAGAACCTAAACGCAAAATCCATGATTAGTGATAATCTCCAGGGAGGGGCATTCATGGGAAAAACTTAGGCTTTACAGTCTGGTAAATGCTTGAGTTCTTACCTCTACTCAATACAAGCAGCCTCAATTAACCTCTGTACCCCACATATGTAAAAATGGTCATATAATGCCTCAGTGTCATTTGGATTATCAAATGGTGTGTTAAATTTTCCATTCATTCAAAAAATATTTATTTCTCCAAGTAAGATAGGTAAGTAACATGTTTAAGCACTGACACAGACTACTGTATAATATATGGTAATGATGGCTGTGCATTGATAAATGAGAAACAGAACATGTTTTGGAGAGCTAGTGACAAACAGGAGCATTTGGTAAATATAGGGACATGCACCAGCCTTTCCTGCTACCTATCAGTGTTGTGTACCATTGGGTTCAAGGACCTAGTGCATTAGCTGCATGACCTCATCAACCTTTCTGAGTCTATCTGTGGGATGGTGATCATGACCCTGCCTAAAGGATTGTGGGAAGGAGTCAGGGATGTAATGAATATGAAGGGCACCTGTTCATCAAGGTTATTTATCTTAATCGCCTACCCTTGTAAATTGGTTGTTGACTTCTGTGTACTTCACAGTGCTCCCTCCTGAAGTGGTACCTTGTCACATCCAAAGGTATTCAGACAGGTCCCCCCAGAGGATGTGGCACCTCCCAGGTCATTTTAAGAATTAACATTAGTTACAACCAAGTTGTTTTCATACATATAATTTAGGTACCAGACAGGATTTGGCATCTATTATCTAAAACATTTTAAAAATTATTCTTAAGTTTATTTCTGATCAATGTAATTACAAAGAAGGTAGGATTTATATTTATCATTGTATTGTAACTTTTCTAGATGCCTTTTGATCCTTTAGGCTTGTGTTGCTGTCTTTTTTTCACACTTTTAAAAAAATAATTTTTACCAATTACCATAGATACTGTCTAGTTTAATGTTTTAACATCCTAATTTCTTTACCACATTTAAAAATATTCTTAATGGTTGCTCTGGGATATATATATATATAATTCCATTAATATCCACTTAATTTTAAAGAATATAAAAACTTTTCTCTAATATAACTCCATTCCTTTACCTTTTCTTGTACTATTATATATATATATATATATATATATATATATATATATATATCCCCATAATAGCCAAAGCAATCTTGAATAAAAAGAGCAATACTGGAGGTATCATAATATCCAATTTTAAAATATGCAATAAAGCCACTATAACAAAAACAGCATAGTACTGGCATAAAAGTAGACATATAAACAAAAGGAACTGAATAGATGATACAGAAACAAACCTATGAAATTAAAATTATCCAGTTCTCAGAAAAGATGACACAAATGTGCTGCAGAAAAGACATCTTCTTTATCAAATGATGCTGGGAAAATCTGATATCCATATATAGAAGCTCGGAACTAGATCCCCTTCCAATACCATGTACAAATATTAATTCCAAATGGAGCAATGATCTAAGTCTAAGACCTGAAACTTTGAAACTGTTAAAAGAAAACATAGAGGAAAAAGTGCAGTATATAAGCATAGGCAGTGAGCTCCTGACTAGTACTCCAGCAGCACAGGAAATAATAGTAAGAAGGGATGACAAGTGAGACTACATCAAATTCAACATTTTTTTTTTTTGGTACTGGGAATCGAACTCATGACCTCAAGCTTGCCAGGTAGGTGCTTACGTCACTGAGCTAAATCCCTGGCTGTTAGACTACATCAAATTAAAAATCTTCCATACAACAAGGGAAACAACAGAGTGAAGAGACAGCCCACAGAATGGGAGAAAATCTTTGCTAGTTATTGTTGTGACAGAGGATTAATATCCATAATATATATTAGGAACTCAAAACACTTGGCATCAAAAAATCCAAATAATTCAGTCAACAAGTGGTCTAATGAATGGAACAAATCTTTTTCAAAAGAAGAAGCGCAAGTGGTCAACAAGTAATATGAAAAAATGTTTAGTATCCTTAGCCTTCAGAAAAATGCAAATTCAAACTGTACTGAGATTTTATCTCACCGTAGTCAGAATGGCTATCATCAGGAATACAACAAATGAACAAATACAAAATGCTGGCAAAGATGCAGGGAAAGCAGAAACCTTTATGCACAGCTGGTGGGAGTGTAAATCAGTACAGCAACCATAGAAGTAGGGATTTCTCAAAAATCTAAAAATAGAGCTGTCATTTTCTCTGGCTAAACCATTCTTTGCTATACACCCAAAGGAATTTAAGTCAGCATATTAGACATCTATATATCCCTGTTTATTGTGAGCAATTAACAATAGCTAAATGTGGAAACAGCCTGAATGCCTATAAACTGAAGAGTGGATAATGAAATAAAGTACACAAAATAAAGTGTAAAAGGAGACTTAAATTATATCATGTGGAGGAAAATGGATGCAACTAGATATTATACTGTTAAGGTAAATACACCAGACTCTAAAAGGTTTCACAGGTTTCCCTCATACATGGAATCTAAATTTACTTATTTTCTTCTTTCTTTCCTTATTTGTTTAGTGCTGGGGATACACCTCTAGCTCTTTTCTATTTTGAGATGGGATCTCAGCTAAGTTGCTAAGGTGCCTAAGCTGAGCTCCAATTTGGGATCTTTCTGCCTCAGCCTTCCAGGGTGCTAGGATCACTGTCTGGCTTGGAATGTGGGAGGGTGGGGTAGGGGTGGAGCCTGAAGTAGAAAGAAGGAAATAAAGGTGCTGGAGAAACAAAGGGGAAAGGGATGAATGGATGGTGTTGGGATGGCCAAAGTGTGTGGTAATTATGCATGAACTTGCTGAAATGAAACCCATTATTACTTATAATGAATGTAAAATGAATATGAATGTTATCCTTAGTAAAAGATAACATGAGACAAAGACAGAAATGTGAAGCATTAAATGTAAGTCCAACACCCAGTTGATTATAAACATTCTTACCGAACAAACACTAGAGAGGATTCATTTAGCCATGAGGAGCTAACAGAAGTGTGTACCAACCCAGTTCATGACTAAACATTCGGGCATTTACCTAAGTCAGGAAGAAGGTAAAGTATAGACACAGGGGTAAATATAAAAGAATATAAAATATTTTTTGTGCTTTTTCAACTATTTGACTAAGATGTAGATGAGTAAAGCAGTCACCACAAAATGTGTTGATAGACTTCTATAAAAGTTTATTTATTTTTTAGAATGTAGCTTTAGAAAAACATACCTAGGTCAAGCTAAAAGCAGAGGAATGTAACAGTTTTATTCAGTCCTAACAAACAGTTAGGTATGGGGAAAAAAGTGGGAGTGTGACTCAGATGGACTGGATTTTAATTCTAGTTCTGCCCTTTTCCACTTAAATGTGATGCAGGACAAATCGGATCTCCAGTTTCTCCTGTGAACTGCAATCCCTATTTTGCAGGGTTATTAACACAGTTAGATAATGAAATTTGGGAAAATCTATACAGGATGCCCAATTTGGCTCCTGGCACATAATGCATACTCCGTAACAGTAAATGCCACAGTGACAATTGCTACTGTGTAGCTGTTGTACTTCTCTGAAGTATATACATTCTAGTGTTTTCTTATAGAAAGTTATTGTCTTAATCTTGAAACATTCATGAGAAATAGTACTTCCAGTTTAAATAGTGCCCAGTTTTATAAATTTAGCTTCTAAATGACCTGTATTTTTATATATTATGTTTCAAAATCCCCAGATTCTCTCTTCTGTAACCAAATTTAGATTTGTGCCTCAGTTTACCAAATAACCATTTTAAAGTGATGCAGTGTTGCTTGTCAGCCAGGGTTATTAGCGATGTCACTGTCATCTGCAGTGAAACTTTCATTTGTAAATTTTCTGAATAGCCTATTGTATTCTTTGTTGTTACAGAAAAATGAGTGGAAATGGACAAACAATAGATATGGTACTGGTAATGAGCATGGATGTAAAAAGGGTGCCATGGCACCCGCCAGATCTTTAACTTTGCTTTGATGTTCCTTTTGCATAAGTTGCTTAACAGTGGGTTAGAAGGTGAAGAAAAAAGACATTCTTGGATGAGTAATTGATGCTTGAAGTTTATGTGTAAAAGATAAGATGCCATTAGGTATTTTGTAATATTTTTTTAGTTCTCTGAATAGACACTCTGTATGTATGACTACCATTGACATTCGTGCATTAAGTCGTAGCATCACTGCTGGTGATGCCTACATCAAAGGAAGCCATCTATATTTCTAAAAAGAATAACCAAAAGTGGGAACTTGCTTTGTTTCATTATGGAACACAGTGGCTTATGTAACAACACAGATCCTGTCAGCTAAATAAAAATCTGGTTGACTAATTCCCACTTTACCTTGAAAATATTAAAATTTATTACTGACTGTTTGTTCAGTTGATCTTTGTTTATCAAAGCATGAGTTCTACCAGAAGTGGGGAAAATGAGCCAGGGGGTTTGTGAGGAAAATAATGAGAAAATGTTGGAAAGCAGACTGATCCTACAAACAGGGTGGGCAGTTTTGTCACTTGAGTCACTGTGGCCATTGACTTCAGCTACAGAAGCAAGTCAGTGACTGACATCGTCATGGATCTGTCAGGAATGGGCTCTCTCTGATGAGAGTGGTTTCTTGCATGCAAACAAGGACAAAGCCTCAGTTCAGTTCTCACTGACGTCTCTGCCAGTGATGCTATGAGTGAGGAAGGCTTGTTCAAAACAGGTGGCTCAGGAGCCGATCCCTATCTGAGCAGCGTGAATCTCCTTGTATTTCTAATGCAGGCTGGGTTCACCTGGCAAGTACTGCTCATCTCGTTAGAGCCGGTGGTGGTGTGGAACTGTGAGAGAGGAACTTTGCTGATAACAGATGCCTGTTTTTGGAGAAGTGATACACACATCTACAGAGAGATGCTATCTTGACAGGTATGGCCATTTTCATTTGATTCAGGGGAGGAGAACCGTCTGCTTTCTTCCCTCTGACCTTTAGTAGGTTAGCGCTGTCTGCCTTTTCTTTTAATAAATTGCAACAAAGCTCCCCTATTAAAAGAATCCATAAAACATGACTTGGTGCTGTAGCCAAAGTACAAAAACCAGTTACCAGCACAGCTCCTGCAGTTCTGTATGGAAATGTCAGAATAAAAGCAGGATTCTCCAGTTTCCTTAGAGAAGTACTCTTCTCTTGATAGCGTCTCCTAGCTCCCTCTTCTATTTAGTCTTCCTTTTACGACACAATTAAAAGGGACTAGAATATTTTCTCCTATAAAGTGTGGCAAGTGAAATAATCTTCTTTTGTATACAGATGAAATAGAATTACTTTAAAAGTGCTGTCAGCTTTAAAATGTTACTGAAAAAAATTTCAGAAGTATAATAACATCATAGTTCATGAGAGATTTAGGCTTGAAATTTGAGGTGTAAAATAAAAGTTGCCTGTGGTCAAAATTAACAGTGACATTTCTTTACACCCCCCCATGAACTGCACAACCTGTGCCAGAACAGTCAGTGTGGCAGATAAAACAGTTGGGAACCAGGTGAAGTAGTATTGTGTTAGGGTGTATGATGTTACATATACAGACACACACACACACACACACACACACACACACGTTTGCACGTGCACATGTGCACCCTTCTTTTTGTGAGGTTCAGAAAGTATCTGGGATAAATCACCTCTCACTCTGTGTCTGGTGAAAGGTCATTGCCTGGGAAGTTGTGTAATATTTCTCCCATGCTTAAACTATTACTTTTCCTTTTTTACCGAATGTTATATAGCTAAATTTGCATTTCACAAAGAAGAGTCATTGAATATTAGAAATTAAGTTCCAAAAGTGTTTTCTTTTTTTTGAGCTGTAACCAGCCAGTTTGCAGAGGCTACATAAGGACACAATCAGATTGTTTAGTAGTTCACATGTGTGGTATTGCTGAAGCTTCTTTTGAGAAACTATTAAAAATTTTCTTTTTTTTTTTTTTTGGTACCGGGCATTGAACACACGACCTCATGCTTGCCAGACAGATGCTTATGCCACTGAGCTAAATCCCCAGCCCCAGTATTAAAATTTTTAAAAAAGCTTTGATTGTTGACACTAAGGAAATCTGTTGAAATTTGGATGGAAGGAAAACTTGGCCATCTGAATGACCCTTCTCTAAGTTAAACCCTTCCAAACATAGTGCAGAGGCTTAAATTGTGTGCTTTACTGAGGTGTAAATTGAAACAGAGTTGAGAGGATCAAAGGGAGAATTCTAGGAAACGCCCCCAACCCCTGTCAGTGCTCTGGTTAGAACTCCAGGTCTCACCACTCTGCTAAACTCACGTGGGCCTGGTAATGCTCAGCCCTCGCCTGCTGGTTACATGTATTTGCCTGTGTTCATGAAGTAGCTCCACATCAATTTCAGGCGGGAAAAATTAAACAAAACCATGAAGGTGCATTGTCATACCACTCATTCAGCTTTCTCATTTCCTGGTGGAAGGGCTGCTTCTCTGAGTAATTCCATTTTGCCTTTCTAGAGTTCTTGAAGGAGGCAAAAGAAAGCACCATCAACACATTAGTGTTGTTAATGCATGCAAGAGGAGATTGACTCAGAATGTACAAACACAGAAACAGTGCCTGAGATCACTTGGTTCTAGAAATAACTCAAGGGCTTTTAGGAGTAGGTTGGCAATGAGATTTGGGCACAGATGGCATAAGCTGAAGGCATGAGTAGCATGTGCTTTTAAATAAGGAAAATAAAATGTAATCAATTATATTAAACTGTGTTTGAATATTAGCAGAAGATTAACATGTAACCTAAATAAACAGGGGTCAAAGAATGAAAACTTAATAATTGTTTTCTTATCACCGCCTAGTATATGTGCAATATATGACAAAGCCTGTCTTGGAAGAATACTATATCTCTAAAAAGAGTACATCTCATCTAATTCCAGAGACTCTCAAACACTTCTAGTTAAAATCTGGTTTTGCACTCTAGGAAAATATATTAGCTTATCCATTGATACAGGTCTAATGTTATAAATTGGCATCATCGTTCGTACATCAGTCATTTGTTGGTTCATTTAGCAGGAGTCAGTCCTCCTGCATTTACTTCCTTTATGGGATGCTCCTGAAATGTGTTTTCTAGGCTTATAAAAAAGATCTAAGTCAGCCCTGTGGTGCATGACTGTAACCCAAGCACTCTGAGAGGCTGAGGCGGGAGAATTGTGAGTTCAAGTTAAGTCTGCCCAACTGAGTAATTCATGGAGATCCTGACCCTAAATAAAAAATATAAAAGTAAAAAGGGTGGGGGATGTAGCTCAAGGCAAAGGCCCTAGGTGCAATACCTAGTACTACAACAACATCCACAACCACCACAACAGCAGCAGCACAAAGATCAGATCCAGCTGCCTACTGAGTGCCCTCTTCTGGAGTGAGGTGTGGGAGTCTCATGATGCAGTAACTTTGAGACACTGAAACAGTGTCTTCTGGATTTGTGGCTCTGTGTCCTCAGCACACAGGACATGTTATGGCAAATGTCATAGGAGAAGAATTCCTTTAGCGTTTTCTGCCCTGTCTTCCTCTTGCCTCCTGTGGAAGAATACATGCTCCTTGAGGGCACAGCCATGGTTTGTCTTTGGTACTGACCTGCGTTCACCAGGAACACCTGGCACAGTGTCTGATCAAGACGACAGGCTGGACGTACATTTAAACAATTAGCATGTTGAGCTTTGGAAGCTGTGAGCAGGAAAGGAAAGCACATCACTTGCACTGCAGTCACTCACATTCCCTTCCTGTCACTCTTCCCATCTGCTGTGTGACACTCAGCTTCCTCCAAACCCCACATAGCCCTCCTCCTTGCTCCCCCAGTTCTGAGCCTGCTCTCCCCAACTCTCATTTCATGACTGTCTGTGGCTGAACGCGGTGGCCATCAGCTTCGCAACCCCAGGACAAAAAGGTTTCACTGCTCTGCAAACATCTTCAAAAACACACAAGTATAGAATGTGATAATTACAAGGTTTTCAATTTTAATTAATAAGACTGAAGAGTCCTCCAAACAATCCTTAGTGTAAATGGAGGTTAAAACTGTAATTTCAGATTTTAAATGAGTGTTTGTTTAACTTTAATAAATGGAGTCCTTTGAATATTCTTCAGGAATTAGCTCTCCCGTACCTAAAATCAGGACAAATCCAAGAGCTTCTTGCAGACTTTGGTGAGTTTTAGGTAATCCAGGCCCACTTTGGACTTCCAAATCACACCTCACCTTTTAATGTTTATCTGCCTGACGTTTATTCAGCAGTGCCGGAGAATATTTGACCCTAGTGTAAGATCAGCATTGGCCCCTAGTTTTTTCATGGTTGTGGACTTTTTTAAAAGTGTAAGATTCTCTTTCTTTCTTCTCCTGTCCAGTAGTTGAGTGCCCAAATAGCAACATTAATTCAATATGTGACCTCTTGCAATTGATTTGGATTTTCATATGGACCTTCAGCTTCCTTGCCCAACCATTGCTTTTCCTTGCTTTCATTCCTATTGCCATAAGTATCTGGCTAAGAACTAAACCCTATTCAATTCAGGACATGGGGTGTTCATGTCCTAGCTTCCTGCCCTCTTGGCCTTGAATCTCTGCAGCCTTAATGTCTTTCCAGGCCCTCTGTAAGACAGTCATTTCCACATGTTCCATTGATGGTGCCATAATAGTATGAAGGGCAACAAAGGTAAAATAGAAAAAGTTCAACTAGTTAGCACTCATATATTTAGAATATACCTGGTCATAAAATTTCTATTATGAATTTATAATGATTATCAATGATTATATCAGCAATTTCCACTGACTAGTTTCTTTCCGCTTCTTTGATGAGATGCGCTCATATGATTACATATCATAGGAGACATTCTCATTATTGTATAGTGTTTTACCACGTGAATATGTCATCATGCATATGTTGAGGAAATACACCAGAATGGAATTGCTATGTTGTAGGAAATTGCTGTTTTGCATGTGATGATCTATAGAGATAAATGCAAATTTTTCAAATTGGTTGCCTCAAATGTTTTATTTACTACACAAGAGAGACAGTTGCTTTGTACACTTATCAGTGTTTGGTATTTTCTGTTTCTGTCTCTCTCTCTTTTTTTTTTTTTTTGGCACCAAGGATCAAACGCACGACCTTGTGATTGCCAGGCAGGCACTTATGCCTGCTAAGCTAAATCCCCAGCCCTATTTTCTGTCTCTTATGGTCATTTAGTTGTTGCCATTTTATTATCTTTTATTTTGATCCAAATATTTTCATCTGGGTCTGTGCTAGAATTTTCTGGAATAGTTTTTTCTTTTCTGCATTAGTATCTATTCATATCCCGAGTAGATAGCTTTTACTGTGTCTTTTATATAGAAATGAGCCTTTCTCTTGGGTTATCTTCTTTTAAAAGACAAGATAATAATTTAGGCATAATGTTTCTCTAGCCTTTAAATAGGTTGGCATTAAGACACCATAACCACACACCAACTCTGTGATTAAAGATCTCACTATACCAACAAGTGTTCTGTAACTTCTATAAAAGCCATTGACTAAAAGCAAAAGTAGCTGATCTTAAAACATTTAACTTTTTTTTGTGCCTTGATGCCTTGAGACCTCACTACAAGATTAAGATTACTCAAAAATGTCTGCACAGCGGTCCCTGGAAGCAGGCAGAATACGTGAAGTCATGGAGATGTGTATTTAGATCTCAAATGCCCCCCTCCCAGTCTCATATGTTTGGGGAGCCATTGGGTCATCTGTGCCCTCAACTCATCGATGAATTCATCCATTTGTAAGCTCAGTAGCTGAATGATGTGTTAGGAGGTGGGGCTTGGTTGGATGTGGGTCACTAAGGATGTGATTTGGAAGAGTGTATTCTTGTCTCCAGCTGCCCCCCTCCGCTTCCTAGCTGCCATGGAGGAGCAGCTTTCCTCAGGTATATATATTCTTCATGGGTCTTGTAGACATGGGAATACTAGATTAATCCGTATGTGAAAATCAAGGAATGATAGAAGTAAGTATTTCATCAGTGATTAAATAGGATGCTCCACTTATAAGAGTCTTCAGTGTCCTTGTTATAACAATACCACACTGTATTTTCTTGTTGGTTTCCCATGCTAGACTTCCATTTTCTGAAGTCAGGGCCAACCCTGTCTCCTAGTATAGCATTCGCTGCACTGTCTGTGGTAGAGTGGACCTGAGTGTGTGAGAGTGTGCAGTACACAATTAACAAAGAAAGAAAAAGCATGAGGTAGAATAAGTGGTCATGGACAGTTAGCATTTAGGCAAGCAGAATGAAAAAAAGCAGGCTTTCTAGGTAGAAAGACTTACCAGGTTTATATCAATGTCCCCTTTCATAATTATTTTTTGTATTTTTAAAACATTTCACATAATTCTCAATTCATTCTTCCAGAAAATCATGCACAATTATGAGACTCAATGAGGCAAATCGAGTACTAAAGAATATAGCTATATTAAAAAATGGAATTCATTATTCTGTAGAACAGAAATTAAACAGAAAGAGAAAGTGGAGATGGGGTGGGCAGAGGTGAAACCCTTAGTCAGCTGGGCTCTGGGATTCAGTCTGTAGTTAAGGACCAAGAAGGACAGAATACAGGTTGGGCCAGGAGAGTTTAGCACCTATAGTTTATTAGGGAGTAAAAAGGACTCATGTCAAATAGAAGTCTGAAGTTGGACTCACCACTCAAAACCAGATGGTGAGTCTCCCAGCTTGTCAAAGGACACAGATAAAGGTTGTTGCCTCTCTTCTGGGCCACAACTGCTGCCTTGGGAGGCAGGAGAATAAGGGCTTCACTTTACAGAAGTAGGTGAACTAAACTGGTCCTAGCTTAGGATCTTGGACCCTGAAAATTCTTGATGTTACCTTGGAGCAGGGGCATAAGCCCCTATTAAAGATTTGGTTGGACTATGAGTCTTGGTGGGGCTCAGTAGCCATGACAGCAAAGCCTTCATAGAAGGAGGGGCAAGGCATGAGGTGGATAGAGGAAGAGAGAGGGATGGCTCAAAGAATTTAAAGTGCACCTCAAACTTCCAAAGCACCAAGAAATTTGATGCCAAGGAAATGTGAAAAAAGAATGCAATGACAAAAAAAGAAAAAGATAGAAAGAAGGAAGTAAAGAGGAAGGAAAGAAAGTTAGAAAGAAAAGAAAACAAATAAAACAAGAAAAAGAAAGAAAGAAAAAAAAGAAAGAAGAAAGAAACAAAGAAGGAAAGGATTATGGACATTCTTACAAGTGAATATAAATATAAAAATGAATGGGATATTTGCAAATTGTATAGCAATATATTTTTTAAAATCACTAGCAAGTAGAATACAGGCCAGAAATGCAATGATGTGCTACTATCAGAAAATAAAGGAACACTCATATCATCTTAATAGAGAAAAATATTTGATAAATATAAAGTCATAAATTTAAAATAAATTTTTGTAAACAAGGGATGAGAAGAATCTTAATTCAAGTCATTTCACTTAAAGCATGCAGCAAACATTATTAACAGTGGACTTTTAAATATATTCTTGTTAAGGAGAAAAGTCAAGGATGACTGTGATCATCCTGGTATTCAACATGAATTGGAGGCCCAAGATAATGTAACAAAACAAGTGAATAAAATCAGAGGTCCAAGAAGTAGAAAAGATGGTACAAAATTATCCTTGTTTTTAGAATGTCTGATGGTAGAAAATCCTTGATCTATAGAAATACTATTAAAATCAGAGAAATTATTGGGGATACTGGATTAAAACTCAAATATGAAGATTAACTGTGAACTGAGAGAAAATAAAAGGCACATTGTTTGACAGGATTTGTTAAAATTTTTATAAACATTGTGGAGCAATGTGGGTATTGTTCAGTGGTAGAGGAAAACATGGATTAATATGTGAGACTATGTTTTTTGCTGGAGAATGATAGAGTAAAAATATCATCAAGAAAAGAGGCATGCAAAGATTTAATTATGTATATTTGTAATCATGTATGTATGTACATTATATATATTTATATACATACAAATATAATTACATAATTATATACATAACTATAACATACATAAATATAATTATGTATATTTGTAATGTATTTCTTTAAAAATGTGTACTAATCTAAACCAAATATTGAAGAATGTGTGGGTAGAAAGTACAAGAGCACTCATTGTATTGTTTTCATTCACATATGAAATATTTTATACTGTTTATCTTTTTATTTGTTTGTTTCCAGAACCTCCTTTTTAAGGCAGGTTCTGTTAAGTTGCTAAGCTGCCAGACTGGGATCAAACTTGTGATCCTCCTGCTTCAGCCTCCCAGAATGTCTGGATTATAGGCATGTGTCACTATGCTGGGCTATAGCACTTTGTTTATTGAATGGAGGAGTTCATTGAAAAAAGGTATGTTACTGTGTCCATATATTTACAGCTTCCTAATGGAATGACTGCCCTTACCCATTGTTCCTGAGGTCCATCCAGCCCTGTACCTCTCTACAATCCTGCCGGAGTCAAAGTTAATGGGTCAGAGATGTTTCACACTGAGGAATCACATTTGTTTGCTGGCCAGGGGCCTGGCAAGAATGAAAGACAGAAATAATGTGGATTTCTTTCCTTGGAATAACCAGGGATTTCTGAAGTGGAAAGGGGAGCTATAGTGTCTATTATTGTTGTCTTTTTTGCCATTGGGTTCTGTGAAATCTGGGGACTAATTACAGTAGGAACTGCAGAACACCAGAGGAACCAAAGAGAAGAGAGCTGATCTAAAGTTTGGTAGCTCTCCATTTCTTACACAGGTCTCCAGTTCAAGCCAGTGTGAATTCCAATCAAATTTTGTTTTCTACTTGTAGTTTTTACCAAATAGCTCTACATCCTGACAATTGTTCCCTTCTGCTCCCTTTTAACTTCTGATCCTTGTAGTCTATAAAACTTATTTAGAAAACATATAATAGAATTTTTGACTCAATCAATAATCAGTACTAAAAATGAAAAATATTTTCATGGAGAAGAAGGTAAGAAGGTAAGAAATAACTTCTGGAGACTTAGGAAATTGTCCTGGATCCTTGGTAACTCTGAAGCAGTTTTTAAACTAATTTTTAAGTAGGGGAAATAGCAACTTGTAAAATATTCACAGTCATGATTCAAACTCTTCTTCCTACTTCCTACACCTACTACTAAAGGGGAAGGACCAGTGTTATGCTAGAGATGGTTTGTATGACTTTATAAGGGGCAATTGTTATATTTTTTAGGAATGTGTAAGCTATTTGCTAAACACAGACATTCTTAAAAATTAAATTACGTAAACTTGGAGTTATATAAATTACATTAAAAACAAAGGAAATAAATACTAAAACTCATCACTTCCTAAATGTTTTATTTTATTACTTGCTATTTATGGTTTTATGTTGACATATATAAAGGTGTATTATTGCACACCTTAATTCTGCTTTAAATGACACATTGGTAGTTAAAAATGGCTACAATGCAACAACACACCAAAAATTAACAAATACTACAAGCCTGGGTCTGATTTATTGCTTTGTTTATTGTCCAATAAGTCCAATTGTCCACTAAGAAAGTGATGGATAAAGTGCTAATAATGCAGATTAAATAAAAAGATGTGTTCTATTGCTGTCACATTATAAACACCATGAACATTTAGAAAATATTCAACTATTTTTAAGATCCATTGTCCAATCTAGGAAAAAAGTTACTGGTGTTAATAACAAAGAGTGTATCTATGACCTATTTTTGTTGTTTCACTTTTCTCTTACTCATGAATATAAAGAGAAATTTCAACCACATTTACATGCAACTATATTCATTATCAATTACAGCAAAAACAATGAAAATGAAAATGTTCTGTAAGAATCAGTTAGCTATGTAGAATTAATTTATGATAAAGAATATGAGGTACTTTATTATTATTTGTGAATTGTGTGCTACGCGTTTATCATAAGACTTATAATCGGCATAAGTATGCATACACTTATATGCATACACATACACACCAACACATCCACATATATTCTGGTATCTTTTTCAAAAGCAGGCTGGGAAGGCTGTGTTGAAGTTACATAGGAAACGGAGTAGTTGTAGATGGTAAATAATAGACTTGTAATTTGGTAATTGTGGAGCAGTGGCTGTGATTAGGAGGGAAGAGATAAGCCAGGAAGAGAGCAGTAAAAGTGGTATTATGTTATATACAACATTGGGGAAGAGCTTTGAACAGCTACCAATAGGGAACTCAGATAAAGATCTTCAGAATATTTTGCTTAGGAATATAGTCCAATTTGTCTTTGAAGGATTTTAAAATACACAATGTTGCCATGTTTTTTAGAAGTTAGTGTGGTTGTTTTTTTTTTTTTTTTGAATGTATATCTGAACTTAGATGACCCATTTAGCAGTCATTTTCAAGTTACACCAGCATTTTAAATATAAAATGACTTCTTGGAATTAATATGGATTTACTGTGAACTAGTGCTGGACTTGCTTTTGTTCCTCTTTGGCTAGGGAGGTTATAGTATATCCATATGCTGAGAAAAAACAATGCAACTCTAACTAGTATTAATTATTGTCACATTGCCAGTAGTTTTTCCTGGATTTTTTCCCCTGGATTAATCAGTACAACAACCTTTGAAGCAGACATAAGTGGATTATTATCACATTTTGCATATTAAAAACTGACCAAGAGAGATGATATAATTTACTCCAAAACTCATAGCCAAGTTTAGTCCAATTAGAATCTAGACAATCTAGCCCTTGAGGTCACACTGTTAGACTTGTCTATGATGGAACAAAATTGTCAAATGTTAGCATGGTCATGTTAAACTAGTTTCTGTCTAAAAGGCACCAATATCAACCTAAGGACAGGTCTCCATCAGGGTGCTGGAAAACTGGGGAACCTCTATGGGAGACTTGTGACTGATCTTTGTTTGATAATAGTAGCCATCGTATCAGTTTAGTTTCTGTTTCTGCACAATGAAGTTTCTGTTTCTGAGTTAAGCTTTTGTTTCTTCATTCTTGTTTATTTCCTAAAGTCATGCGCCTCCCTGTATTAGGTTAAGACTACCCACCATTGCCTAGTTACTTGCTGACGTCAAGAGGTTTCACCTCCTCATTCTCCGTACCCTATATATACCCAACATTTCCTGCCAATAAACGAGACTTGATCAAAATCCTGTCTTGTCTCCATTTCTTGTGTCTCTTGTCCCTATCTCATCCCCACTCCCCCTCTAGGGTCTTCATTGACTTACCCGTGGATTGGGACAGAAAACTGCCTGTGTTTTACTTTGTTGATGGATTTAACAAAAGCATTTATTGAGCATCCTGTTGTTTAGGAGAGAGCCATAGACACTTGAGGGAGACAGAAAAATCTTAAAATGCAGAGTTCCCTGTTTTTGTCAGGCTTTTGACTAAAGTCAAGAGGCAAAGCAAATTGGGACAGGATTTAAAATAATTCAAATTCAAAAGCTCCTGATAGTTCCCACAGATATTCTAAAACTAGTCCCTGTTATAGGAATATGTGTAAAGGCTTGCATGGTATTCAAGTCTATGTGCATAAAACTAGAAAAACCTGCTTTTATAACATCACTTAGAAGTTTTAGTATTAACGTCAGGATCAACAGTGGTGCTAAAGCTTTTGTTATGCTCTTAGGTTATACTACCAGCAGTACATCTGGATTGAGAGTTTTGTTTTGTTTTGCTTTTCCTTAGAGCTCTGTAATGGCCAACCATACCCACAGGATGCTTTTTAGGTCAGGTTGTAACATTTTGAGGACATCGAAAGAGGCAATGGGGACAAACAGAAAAGGATCACTTAACTCAGTCATATGAAGGATGGCTGAAGGAATTGGGGATGTTTAGCCAGGATGAGGAAGACTCAGAGAGTACATGGGATCAGATTCCAAAATATTTGGAAGGTTGTCATGTGGAAGAGAGAGTCAGTTCCTCTGAGCGGTTCCAGAAGGCAAAGCTAGCACAAATGACCTGAAGTCATAGGAGGGTTATCTCAGGTTAGTAGAAGATGGGGAATATTGAACTATTGAAAAATGGATTGGGCCACTGTGTAAGACAGAAGGTGTCACAAGGAAGACAGCTTGGGGCGGGTTGCTAAACTGCATCATGTTGAAACCATCTTCCAAAATCAAAACCCCACAATTTATGATTCCATAACAGAAACAATTTCCTAAACCTTTAGAACACACAGACAAAGTAAGAGCATATTTTACCCAATGCAGATTTCAGGGAACAATAATTAACATGTGAGTAGCAATTCGCTTTCTATTCCTCTAAGAAGCAGTAACATTTAGGTCATGACAAGAGGAGATATATGTAAACATTGTGCGTAGACAGCCCACAGACAGCAGACATCAGCCAAGGAAATCTACTCTGTGGAGGACAGACGCTGTTCTGATATTAAAAAAGTGAACAGAGCAGAAATACAAAGTTAATCCTGGATGCAACTTTAAATCCTTCAGCACAGTGCCTAGCAGTCTTAAGAAAGCAAACAAAAGTCTGCAAAGCCTTTCCAGAGGCAATGAATAGAAACAGAACAAATCACTGTGGCCTAGATAAATGCTACACTCCTGCACTGCATGGGGGCCACAGACCTCCTCTGCAAAGGCCATTCCAACAACCTGAACAAGAGCAAAAATTCTGGCACATGGATCTTGAGCTAATTTGCACAAACCAAGTCAGCATAATTGGCAAGTGGACACTTAGAGAGACAGAATATTTAAAGAAAATCTCACCAGAAGAGGCCTGGAGGAGCCAGTGGAAGAAACTACTCTAGGCTTGTTGAATATAGGGAAAAAGAAGAAAAGAGACTGACATTTTAACTCAGACAAGGCTCAGTGGAGAAACAAGAAGTAGGAGAGCAAATCTTTACCCAGCTGGTGAAAGCCCCAGATAAAATCCTAGCCACACCATGCAGTTTATTAAAAGTCATTTCTTTCCTGCAAACCAACCAACTTCCACTAGTCTCTAACATTCTTTCTGACTTATTTCATTAACATATCCTCTTTTTTTCTGGAGCGTTTAGAGCCCCAGGGAGTCTTTCTCTTCCCCTACCTCAACTCCACCAAAGGGGCATTGAAAGAGAGCCAGGGTGTTGTCTGTGTAAAGAGAAATTGCAAAACCACAAATTGCGGAAAATCATCACTGCCAAAAATTGAGAGGAACACACAATATCACCATGCCTCTTAAAAAGCAATTGCTCATTTTACAGGCCTCTGGATAGTTCAGGTTTGTTTGGCAACTTTCTCACCCATACCACCCAGAAGACAGTGCTCCTGTACCAGAGGCTGTGGTCCTAAAGCATATGTGTAGTTGCAAAGAAACAAGCAAAATACATGCAAGTCTTTGCAGGAGACTGATTTTGCAGTGGGATTCTATAATCTACTATTGTATAGTATTGACTTTAAGGTTCAAAGTTTATCATTAGAGTGCCAGGGAAGTTCACAATACAGGGAGAACCCAGTAACCTATGAAGAATCCCTTATAGTTACCGAATACCTTTAGATGCTAAAATCTTTCCCAAACATAATCTTAAGTGATTATCATATCCCGTTAATGGAGAGTTCTCCCATTTCTCATAATAAAGAAACTTAGAACCTGTGGGGATAAGTAACTGTCTCCAAAGTGAGCCATTTCCAAAAGAGTGACTGGGACTTAGGCGTGAAGCTGCTGAGCTTTACTGCCCAGTTCCTTCCACAGTCAGCCGTTAGTTTTCTGTGGGTATATCTCCCTGATTTACTCTTTCTCCATGGTGTTGGGACTCAATGTGTTCCCCACAGAGTTCCAAGACCTTCACTTAGGAAGCCTCCTCCATTACCACAGGTCTAAGCCTCATCCACTGGAGTGCCAATCAGGTAATTTTTCATTGTCTCTGTTGTATAATGTAACCATTATTTGGACATGAAGGAAACACCAGAAAAGCAGAGGAGTACGGCTAATGATTTCAATGCATGTCCATGATTCTAGTCTGGAAGTGCTTTAAACTGAAATTTTGATAAAAAGATCGAGTTATATATGTGTTTATGTTTGTATATAATGGCTTAGAATGCTGCTTTTAATTATCCTTCCCCTAATTTTTATTATGACTATATACTAATCCTAATTTAGTACTTAACATTAAATCACTTAAAACAGTGATGAAGTTAGGCAATGACAGTATGATAGAGTCAAAAATATGAATGAGCAGGGAAATAAACATAGGCAGTTTTCCCTGAACAGCACTCAGTGTTAAAAAGGAAGAATATAGTCAAAAGGCAACATTTGTACAAACAATATACTCATGATAGCACTGGAAACGGGGAACTGCTCATAAAATCTAACATAGGCTTATTTGTAAAATCTGTTTAAATATTCATATCATGTAGGTATTTTGATAAAGCAGTAAAGACCAGAGCAATATAATATAGATCTTGACATTTAAAAAAATTCCAGGGAGTGTATAAGACTTTGACATTAAGTTTGAATGATTTTGAAAATGAAGGTCTCTTGTGCTGATGTTTGAATATTTCATGTATAGCCATGAGATCAATTTATTCTAGAAAGCAAGCAAAAACTTCATCCTGGGAAATCAGTGAAAGCTAAATTTTTCTTGCAGTTCAGCTGAATGCATGATTTTCTCTGGGACTGAATGATTCAAAAGAATTTGTTAGAGCACATATGTGTAATTCTAGTGAGACCTTTGGATTCTGATGGGTCAGAGAATGTCTAGCTAAAGGATTCAGTGGCTGCTGAGATACATCATTTATTGGAAATTATTTATCAGGAGCTGAGAATTGATCTCTATGATTTACCTGACTCAACTGCCTTCTACCTTGTGATTTTGGTCTACTTATCTGTAGTGACAAGCAACTAATCATCTTTTGAATAGCTGTGTGTTAAAACTAATCCTAAATCTATCCTATAGTGGTATCAAATTATTCCAGAGATAAATGGAACTTTCATAAACATATATCAGTTTATGGGTATAAATTCTTGTGTATATATTTACATTTGCATAATTAAGCTAAACCACTCAACTCATTTTATTAAAAAGAAAAGTAAAAACTTCATTCACATCCTAATTTCTAAGGCAGAAATCCAAAATACTGAAAACTCCTAGTTCAGACCTGTGGTTTTATTTGGTTTTTCAGTATAGAGAGTATTTGTGATTTGCGTATAGACATTGGGAGTGCAAGAGTAAAGCAACATAATACACAAGAGATTAGTTCTACAAGAAACACTGGTTTACAGAGTAGCTGCAATGCAATAGACACATGAAGGAATTATTAAGGAAACTACCATACCACTAAACAAAAACCAGTCTGTGACTACACAGTGAGGGCCAACTGGCAAAGAATAATAAATACACTATTTGGAAGATGCTGGATATTCAGATCTTTGATGTCATATGATCATCATAGCAAAAAGAATTTTGCCGTCTTCACTTTTTTTTAGTTGTTAGGTGTAATATTGTCACAGTCACCATTAGTTTCAATCTGCTTCCCTCCAAATGGTTTCTAAAATGCTCCATGATGCTATACAAATCAGTAGTGTGAAACATTAGCTTCTAACTGTGACTGCATTTGTTGAACCAGACTTTAAAAATGTGGCAATGTGAGAGAAGAGCATTGAAGATTAGGAGATTTTAGGAATTATAGCTGAGAAGGATATGCCATTTCAAGGAGGCAATGTACTTACATTTTGCTGCAAGTGAAATGCCTGTCTTTAAAGGGTAGCCTCTGAAACAAAGAGAGAGAGAGAGAAAGAATGTTAAAAATGTGCAGTGACCAAGTCAAAATGTAAAAGGCATTGAATTGCTTTCCAAAGTACAGCTCTAGACTAGAAAATAGTGAGGAGACTTAGATGAAGATTTATTTATTGGGAGAGTCTTCTTGGGGGCATTGGGAAAAATAGCCTTTGAAGAAAACATTTCAGTCAACTGTTGCATCTCATTGTACCTTCAACTCCATGCCCCTGGTTGTCCTAGAATTTCAAGACCCCCTGATCGTCGTCTCTCATTTCCAGTCCTGGAAATAGGAGGAGATGTCTTGTTGCCTTGTTCATTGGCTCAAGTCATACCATTCTCTTGCTTCTAGCTCACAATGACATTGTACCATACCTTGTTCTTATAGACCCAGTTCTGACACATTGTTCCATTAAATAAAAGTCCTCAGAAAAATTATAATTTTCTCAATTCATGCTTATTGGTATAAGTGGACACTTTTCTTTTCCAAGAAACAAAAAGCTTTTGTGGGGGGTGTCGAAGGGGGAATGAAAATCAATGCCAAGTTTTTTATTCAAATGGCAATGAAAGGCAGGAACAATTATATTGTGCCTCCCTTGAAGGAATTTGCCAAGTGTGCAGGCAATTTGTTCAGTGTGGCAGGCAACCAGACAATTCAACTTACTTCCAAATCCATTTTTTTTTATATCTATTGTGGTTGTATCCAAAGAGGTACTTTGCAAGGTAGTAGGTTTAATAGGAGATGAAATGAAGTCCTCTTGAGTGATCTAGGATTCATATGGTTTCAGGTTATCTTTAACATGAAGCACCCAAGTCATTCTTCTCAGACCTATGGAAAGATCCACACCACAAGCACAGATCTAGAAAATTTAGATTGGTCACTTCAGTGACCAATGTTTTCCCAAGCTCTTATTTATTTATTTATTTATTAGATAATATTGTGACTTTGGAAAATTAATTCAATGCTCCAAAATTGATAGAATAATAATGACTATTTCAAATAATTTTTATAAGGTAAAATAAAATAATAAAGGTAAAATAGTTGTATAAAACAATGTACATAGTATATGCTGTAGATTGTATCTGGACTGTCCTCCAGAAAGCCAGAGGTCAAAGGCTCAGCCCACAGCATGGTACAATTGATAGATTCTTTACAAGGTACTTTATGAAGTTGTCTCAGTGGTAGGTTTTTAGGTGATTGTGGGCTTGCAATCAGAGGAGTTGTGGGGCTAGTTGTTGCCCTTCATTTCTTTCTCTTTTGCTTCCTGGTCATGGGTTGGGCATTTGTATTCTACTGCATGAGGCCAACCATGAAGTGCTGCCATAGTCTACTGATCATGGACTGAAACCTTTAAAACTGTGAGCCAAAATACACATTTTCTCTTTGTAAGTCACTCACCTCCGCTGTCTGTGATAGTACTGGAAAGCTGTCTAGCACAGTACAGACTTGGTAAATGTTATTTGCTGTTGTATCTGTGGTTATCATTATTGTTGTCAGAGGACCAAATGAAAAAACCAAATTAAGAACATGTAACAGATCTATGAAATGGCAACTAGGAAGGGAGCTATGGAGAGCCTTGCTTGCATAGGATATCTCTACTCAGTAGTCAAAGCTGTACTGCTACCCCAAAATTTCTCACCCAGATTGTATTCTTTCAGCTCCAGTCTGCATTCTTTCAGCTGCTGAGTATGACTCTGTCAACATCCACAGTGGAAAAACCCTTAATGTTTTAGCAAGCCGCCTAATTCATTATTTACTATCTGAATATGTGGGGCTCATAGAGAAATTCTTAAATTATTGTTATTGGATATATGAAGAATAAGGATAATTGCTCTTTACACAGATCAGTACTTGGTACATTTTTACGAGAATGAATTTCTTGGGTGGGTCCTATAGTGTGACTCAGGAAGATGTCACCTGTGTCACTAAGTGGAAGAAGTTAATGAACACTGCTCTGATCACAAGATGACATATTCTCCACTGCCAGGCCAAACAAAAATGTGTACTGAAAATTCTTCTGAACTTGTAAACTCATCAGCTGCTTTAAGGAGCTTGTTGCTAAGAAACAAGTGTAGAACTCTGTCACCTACTGAGAAAAGTTTTTACTATTGCCTCAGATAATTGGTTTTTTAGCCACAAAAATATGAACAAAGAAAATTGTCTATCACTTCACAGCTTCGTTGGACAAGAACTCTTCATTTGGGAAACAATTTCACAGCGATAGCATTGATTACTTTGAAAACTATTCAGTGCTGTCCTTGAGACTGCATTATTATGCAACTGTCTAATGCAATGGTGCTGATAATTTTTCTGGGGATACAAAATTAATTGCAGCTTTGAGCACTGTGGTAGTTTGATTTTACAGACGATAGAGCTATAGTGGACCCTTGAGTTACAACCTGACATATGAACAACTTGGGTTATGATCAAACTTTTATTTCATTTTACTATTTTTTAATTTTATGACCAGAATTTTAGTTTTAATTTATAACCAAGGTCTTGAATTATGACCCAAATGCTGACCGCTTGTGTTTTCAAATGGTTTCAGACATGGATTTAATCCTTAAAGAGTTCTGGAAGGAACATTACAACATCCATTCCTGTATGGAGTTGAGAAATCCTGGGTCAGTTTCTTGCTAAGGACACTGAGATCCTCCTGTATACAGGAGAGAGACTTTGAAGGCTGTGTAGAGGAGCCTGAGACTAGTTAACAGACTGAGTCACAACCAGCCCTTGGGAATGAATCAAGTTCCTAAGTCCAGGGTCCACTTACTTAAAACTCACCTTTGCTCCTAAAGCTTATTTCCACATTAGAAATAGAAAAACTTCAGACCTTCAAATGGTTAACTTGTTCACTGAAGGCTTGTTACATACCTACTATGTGCAGGACTCTGTGTTCTTTTGTAATAATATACCCCTGACCCTGATGATGAATGTCTTCTCATTGTAAAGACAACCAGATGGTTTCAGGAGCTCACATCGCTATATAGAATTACAGTACTGGTCAGTGAGGGCAAAGTGCAATTTGGTGATATGATCCATACAGAGAAGTCAGAGAAGTCATGGGAAGGGTTGGCATAACATCTAAGAAAATTTCACATTTAATGAAAATAACATCTAATAATGCTGTATGTTCAATGAACCAGCAATGCCACAAGTACCTCTATAAGTATTGATTAGTTTATTCCTCTTGACATCCCTAGGAAAGTCTATTTGTATCCAGAGCATGAATGAAGAAGGCAGATGGGAAATGGGGCACACTAGAAGCAAAGATACATTTTCAAAGATGTCTCCAAGCAGGAAAAACTGGTTCCTTTGAGGAATCCAGAGACCAGGCTACCACTTGCCTCATTTTGTACTTATTTGCCACAGTCCATTCTTCTATGACATAAGAGTATAAGGGGTCATAGTCTGATGTTGAGAATTACTAGCACAGAGGTTAATGGGATGAGAAGGTTAGGAGCTCCAGTCTGAGTTCTGCCACTGACACCCAGGATGATCTCTAGCCAGTTTTTTAACCTAAGTCCCAAGCTGTCACCTGTAAAAGGGAATAAGAATATTGCATATCTCCTATGATTATTCTGCTTCTTGGAAGGTGTAATGCATACAAAGTATTGGCAGAGAACTGGCCCAGTCTAACCGGTTAGCATGTGATAGTTATAGTTAACTTTACCAAGTCCAGACAGAGAATTTACTGTCCAAAGAATTGCATCTTCTGCCTGAATCAGAATATTTTGCACTTGTTCCTTAAATAATCATGAGAAGGGCACATGGCATTTCCAGCCTCCTGTCTCAGACTGTGGGTCTGCTGTGACCTACTGTGGGCTCTACTTTTATAAGTCATATTGGGATTAGTCACTATTTTGCTCAAAGAAGCGTTTATGTTCCCACTGCTATCTCCCAAACACTACTGATGTTTTAGAAATTTTCTAAACATGTCTAATTGCTTCTCTAATGAGACTGGAATTTTATTCTTCTTTTATTTCCCTTCCCCTTCCCCTTCCTCATTCTCCCTTCTCTTCCCTTCCTTTTCCTTCCTACAGTCCTTCTCTTTCTTCCTACAGTCTTGTCTGTAGATTTCTAGATTTTTAATAGTTAAATTATTTTTCAACTTAAATAGACAATTTTTGCTACAGGATTTTGGAAAATAAAGAAAACACTAAAGTGAAATAAAGCGCTCAGAACCACACAGATTTATTCTGAAGTATACAAAGTAATGAAAGTCTTACTCAATATTCCAGCCTTATTCTCCCGAGGCAGTGACTGTTAATGGTGTAGCAGGGCATCATTCTTAATTGTTTTAGTCCTTATGAAAGCACGAATATATACATAAACTTTTATACATACACATGTATATTATTAAAATTTTTCAACAAAAATAAGGTCATGCTATATAATTTTCTATAATACACTTTTATTCTTTTAATGACATTTTTGTGGACATACATTCCAAATCAGTATATGTAGATTTCCTCATTCTTTGTAGTGGCTAAACAAGCCATTTATGGATGAGTCTTAATTTATTTAATCCATCCCATATTGATGAGGAGTTGAGTTTTTCATGGTTTTTTTGCCATTGCAATGAGTTTTTAATGACCAGAGCATTTTGAACATTTACTTTTAGATTTATGATTCTTATACTTGGACAGCTCTTAGAATTGTGAGTATGCTACAATGCTGTATATGCAGACTTTTATTTGAGAGACCAAATTATTCCTCAAGAAGGTCCAACCTATTTGCCTGGGTAATATTACCAATAATATTGGTAATATTAATAATTAATATTAGATTTACCCAATATTAAGATGTATCCTCCGTATGTATCTTTTACTGGGTATGCATAATTTGTAGATGTTGAGTTTTTCTGTGTGATTGTCTTTCATCTGAACTTCAAGATACCTTATTCAGTAGTCAACAATGGTTTTGCGTTCCAAGACTTTTTTCTTTTTCTCAGGTTGCTCCTCTGTAATTATTACCCTAGGAATTTGCAGTGTGTTCATTTAAGAGTTTTTCTCCTTCCTCTTACCCACCGCTTTCTCCTCCACCTCCTTACTCCTTCAAACCACTGAGTCACCTCCAATGCTTTGTGCATTTTCTCTTCCCACACCTCCAGATCCTTCTGACCAATCAAGGGGCAAGAGATTCTTGGCATATAGCCAAGAATGCTATTAGGGGTTCCTAAGTGGTAATGGGTCTGTCAGATGTAAGAAATAAGAAATAAGGAAACTTTCCTTGATGAATGGGATAGCATTTGCCCACGATTCTCTGTACTAATGTACAATGTAACAATTCTCTTCAAGTTATAACTTGAAGAGAGTTATATATATATATATATATATATATATATATATATACAGTTATTTGCAGTCTTCCCCAAACATAAACACGAAATAGGCAGTGCTGCTAAGAACATCTTCTAGGCCAGTGCTTCTTATACTTGAATGTATCCTCTAGTCACCTGAGATCTTAAAAAAGCAGAGTTTGACTCAGAAACAGGATCGTGCATTTCTCATTCATGAGTCTGTTGCTGTTGGTTGGTGAGCCACACTTTGAGTAGTAAGGCTGTTGGCTTCATGAGCTAGGTCCATGTGTAGGAGGCAGAATCTTCCCAGGCTGCAGGGACCTCGCCCTCCCCAGCCCTGTGTGGACACAATAGTGTCCAGAAGGTGCTCACCAGGGAGCCACACTGGCAGCATCTCCAAGGATCTGTGAGCCAAGTGGGATTCTCCCTGAGCTGTAAGCAAATGCAGGCCAAGCTTCTCTAATCTCCAGGTAGGTGTTTTAAAAACTACTTTGTCATCACTGCAGAGAGTTGGGAGTGAGGGCTACTGGCGTGCTCTCTTAAAAGTTCAACACTTCAAATTATATGCAGACTTTGGTATATTTAAGTTATTGGAAGAATATTTTCTACCACTTCGGGTTGCTGTTGGTATAGATATATGTGTGCTACCATTGAATTTCTAAAACAAGATGTGTGAATGTATTGTACATCACCTATACTTCTCTCATCTTTAATGAATAGATGTTTAAGTGGCCTTTAATTTTCTTTATAAATTCTTGTAACTTAACCACCTTTGATCAATTTCAAGCTACATACGATATAGAAATACGATATATTTTCCTGTTTTCATGCATTTTATTTTTGTTTCCAGTGGATTAATATTCTCAAAATAAGAACATGAAGCAGTAGTAACAAATTCAAAACCAACTCCCAAAACAAAAAAGACATTTACATGTCAATGCCAAATTGACATGCCAGTACAAGTGTAGACTCCTCAGCTTTGTGATAAGAATACTAGGACATCTACTTAAGGTATACATTGGGCATATGTATTAGTGTA
The DNA here is from genome assembly GCA_004027295.1 of Dolichotis patagonum. NCBI lineage: Eukaryota > Metazoa > Chordata > Mammalia > Rodentia > Caviidae > Dolichotis > Dolichotis patagonum. The sequence goes on along the minus strand of PVJX010016541.1, from coordinate 12,301 downwards.
TTACATTGCATCCTATAAACAAGAACAATTATTATCTAAAGTAAATTTTTTTAAAAGAAAGAAATTCACTTAAGCATAAGGCTTTCAGAAAATACATCAGCATTATAAATTGTGTTCTGTCTTGGATATGAAGATATTTTGGCAAAACAATTTTATTGCACATTGTCTTTAAATAATATATGTTAATGTTCGATAGCAGTAAACTAGATGGCCCTTTTTTTCCAGGAATGTATATATTCATCCAATATATGTCTGAGAGTTAACTGTGTTCTAGGTTTTGGGCATGAGACACTGATAAAAATACAGTGACTATTTTATCACCAACACATTTGCTACCATTCAGCTGGAAAAGAAATCTATTAGGAAGCATTTCCAGAATTATAGTGATGTATGATAAGTACTATGAGAGAGTATGCCTGCTATAAAGCAAGTTTCTCCTAAATAAGACCAAGGCAGAGTTCTTTTAAAGGAGGATGATAATGAGTTTGGGAGGGGGGCAAAAGTCTGAGTTTGGGAAAGGCTGAATCAAAAATAGTTAACCAACTATTTCTGTTGCAGTTTTTCAGAAGTTTTAATACTTCAGTATTTGTTGCAGTTTCCAAGGAGAGGGAATGTCCCAGATTTATGTGACCAAAGAATCATCCTAGCCAAGCATTTTGAGGGGTACACATGGAGAACAATAGCCTTGGCGATTCAAGGACACTCTCTCAGAGAAGTGACATTTCACAATGAATTGGTGTGGGCAATAAGAAGAGGAGGGAAAGGGCACTTTCCATAGAGAAGAATATATGCAAAGGCCCTGAGACAGGATATGTGCCAAGGCAACACAATAGCTGAACCAAAGAATTCCACATAGAAGAGCAAGGAGAGGTGGGTGCAGGAAAGGGTTAGATCATCCTAGTCAGGAAAAGCATTGGACGTTATTCTGAAAGCCATGAAAGACACTTAAAGTTTTCTAAAATAGGAGATTGCTCTAAATGGATTTGGAGAGCAGTGGATGGAAGAGGTCATCCTGCAGAAAGGAAGAATAGTCTGAAGTGATTGAAGTAACCCAGAGGTCTGTGTTGAGGGAATGAATGAGAAGAGAAAAATGAAAATTGGAGGAGAGGAAGCTTAAGGAGAAGATCTGCAGGACCAGAGGACTTAGTGGACATGGGCAGGAAATTGGTTGATGGCTGGGCATGGGGTGGGTGATGCAGTCTCCCACAGAGATTGGTGTGGGGGTCGAGAGTAGATTGCAGTGAATCTAATCATTGTCTAGGAGGTAGAGTTCAGGAGAGAAGAAATAGAAGTTCTGAGCTAAAGCAAGTAGCAAAGCAGTTTTAACAACGTTGAATTTGAGAATCTTTGGAACATGTCAGTGTTCAGGTCTTAACTGGAATATTTTACTCTATGATGATGTCTTCTAGCTTCATCTATGGTGTTGCAAATGTTAAAATCTCCTATTTTAAGGTTGAAGGATGAACCACATTTTTTTGTGGTGATAATACTGGAAATTAGACCCTAGGCCTTTTTGAGCTACATCCCAGCTCTTTTAATTATTTTGTTTTGTTTTAAATTTTGAGACAACATTTTGCTAAGTTTCCCAGTGAGGACTTGAACCAGTTATCCTACTGCCTCAACCTCACAAAGTGCTGAGATTACAAGTGTGCACCACTAAGCCTGGGGAATTTTTAACATCTTTTTAACTACTGAGGGACATATAGGTTTTTCCCATATGTTAGCAATTATGAATAGTATTTCAGTGAACATGGTAGTCCAGATGCCAGCCAACATACTGATTTCAGTTCTTTTGGAGACAAATCCAGCAGTGGAATTGCTGGATGATATGGTAATTATATTAGTTTTTTTTAGGAATCTCTATACTATATGAATGAGTACTTTGCAATACAAAGTTGTCTCATTTTAAACGCAAGGTACCTGAGGCAGAGAGGGTATGTGTACCATGTTTTAGGAACATGGATATTTTGGTTCCTAGTTACGTGCTTTTCTAAGCAGAGCACGATGTCTCTGCAAATCTCCTCTCTGATGAGCTGACATTAGAATTTTGAAAGGTGGCACCAGCAGCTTCAAGGTAATAGCCCTGCTAGAATAAAAAAGCCAAATGAAAGCTATTTGACTAAAAGTTCACTCCAAGGATGTCTTAAATTCTACTTATATTCCAATTGTTCCTCTGTGCTGTGACATTGTTAAAAATCTGGCTCAGAATATTTTCAGCTTTCAAGCATTTCTTTTCTCATGTCTGTCTATGTCAGTCGACAATACAGGTTCATAGCAACCTTTTATGTATCATAGGCTACTGTCCAAGCATTACAATTAAATAATGAATTTCTAAGGATTAATTATTCAAATATCAAAGTGATATTTTTGGCAAGAAACTGAGTACCCTTCTAATCTGCAGTAAATAACATGAAAGCTGATCAACGACCTGTGTTTGCATATCTAGCTATCAACTTTAATGGAACATTTCCTTTGAAGTCACACTTATGAAGTCCACATACATAAAATCCAAATACACACACACACACACACACACACACACAGAGAGAGAGAGAGAGAGAGAGAGAGAGAGAGAGGGAGTGAGAGCAAAAGAAAAATTGTTTTTCACAGAAACTGAACTGATCTCAGTCAAGGCTTTTCTAAACTCTTTTCCAACAGAGGAACAAATGGCTCGGATTTTGTATGAATCGGTGCGTGAACCCAGGCATCTTCTTTCTCATTGTTTTATCTTCTGCAGTGTCTAGCACAATCTCCAAACGCAATGGCTAGTAATACAAAGCAGTTAAAATGAATTTCTCAGCATCTCTAACAGTAGACTTCCATACCCACACCAATACCTCTCTCACCAATACCTATGCTCAAGACTGGCCACAGAATTTGCAGGACTCAGTGCAAAAATGAAATTGTGGGTTCCCTTTCTCTGAAATGATTCAGAATATTTAGAACTTCAGGACAGTGGCAGCACAGCGTTAAACTAAGCGCGAGGCTTTGTGTGACTATGTAGGGCTTGCTGTGGGGTGGCTGTTGTTGACCCTATCTGCCCAGTGAGTTTGCTAGCTTCTGATTCCTTCATTCACACAAATCAGACTACACAGGAGACTTCCATGGCTGCTTCTCTTCTCTGTCATCAGACCCCTTTTTCTTGGATCTAGCCCTCCATACTCCTTGTCTTGCCCCTTCCATTATGTTCTCTGGACACCTGCTCTAATTTCAGCTCCCTTGCCTCCTCAGTTTTAGTCTTCTTAATCCATCTGATCTACTTAATGGAAATGGATTTCCCACCCAATAAGCCTGCAAGGTAGGTGCTATTATCATCCCATTTCGGATAAGAGGAAACAAGGCCAGGGCTACACAGAAGGATTAAATACGCTGGCCAAAGTCACAGCTAGCTAGTGGCAGATTGATGATCGTATGAACCCAGGCAGTGTAGCACCCTCCTACACTCTTCAGCTCAATGTGACCATCACAGTCAGAGCAAAATACTCAGCTTCCTGGACTTGTACAGAGCCCAACTCACATTGCTGAACAATGTGGGTCTCCTCCAAGGGCAGCAGTTTGGAGATAAGGATAATGGATGACAGTAAGTGAATGTGAGCATCGCATGAAAAGTCCTTGGTCATGTGTATTAGGAAAGCTGTTGGACTTCGTCCAGTTACGTGGGACAGGAAGTTGTTTTATTTGACTTGTGTAAGAAGGGAGACTCATCTCAAATGATTGGAGGCCTTTGGACTTTGGGATTGCAATATCAGTGCACACCGTTCTAAATCATTATTTTAGTAGCTGTGCACAGTTTCTTTGCACATTAGTTCATCTTACACAGAACCACAACAGAAGATTATGGCAGGGCCTGAGAGAGAGAAAGGCTGGTGATGATAAATGAGTAAAGTATTGTAAATATTAAAGAGCATGAAGGTTGAACAGATCAGAAGAAATCTTGAAGAAAAATAATGTTGCAGGGCTTTCAGAGTGGAGTTTAAAGTAGAGAGAATAAGGAGTTAGTGGGACCTGCAGAGAAGAGATGGGATGGGTACTACAGTGTGTTTTGCTTTCTATGTGTGTCCAAGGCATATGTGTTATTTAAGCTAAATGTCATCATCTCCTCTGTGGTGGGGAGTGTCATCCTGTTTTTCTATGTGTAAGAGAATGGAATCCCACCAAAGGCACCGTCTCAGGCCACAGTGGGAGTTCATCTGTCTGTGGAACTGGCTCTTTCTCTTTGACATATTTTGACTTAGAAAGGCCACAGCCTTCCTGGGAAGCTTTCCTCAATGCCTTCCACCCCAGGCTCTGACATACAAGGCAGGGATCATCACTCTCTGCATCTGGGATGTCTCCTTATTAATGCATCTCCTTTGACCTTAAAAGTGTTCTGCTAAAACAGCTTTGCAACGGAGGCACAGAAAGACATGTAGGGACCAGTAGGGACTGGTTTGATGATATGAGCAGATCACGGTACATTTCTATAAATTCTGATATATTAATAAATGCATGCCAATGATGCTTCTGCTCCCAAATACATGCCAACTTGTGTTAATATTAAAAAACATTTTAGGTTCATTACCATGGCAGTGAGCAGGTCCATCTCTCACAAATGCATCTGTAATAAAAGACACCCTCATTCTTACACCCTCTGCCACACCACTGCTTTGCACATGGGGGACTGGGGACTCTGTCCTGAGCGCATAGTTCTCATGAGTGCTGATCTGCCCTTGTGCCTCAGGCACTGCACGAGCCCATGGGATTCTTAACTGAATTAAGGTGACCCCAAGGGATTTTAGTGAATACTAGAAAGCCATGAGTTTATTGCCTTAGCAATAGGTGTTGGACTTAGAGTTACCTGGGTTGAAATCCCAATTGTTTTATTTCAGCCTCAGTTTGAGCTGTAAACTAGAGATCAGATCAGCCTCCCCTCAGGGATGCTGGGAAGGTTCAATGTGTTATTCCGTGGGCAGCGCCTGTCACAGAGCAATGCTTTCCTGAAACAGGAGTGAGCAGATGTTCTGAGCGATCCAGGTGGGAAGAAGAGATGCTCCCTCTGCCCAGGATGCCCTTCCTGTTGCGCATTTTCCCCATTGGTGGTGGATGGTGGTGGAGTGAGAAGGCCTGGTTTCTCCCTTCACCCCTTTACTTCCTCCTCTGTCCAGCACCCCTTTACTTCCTTCTGTGCTTAGACTGTGAGAATCCACATGTCCACCAGGAAGGATTCTGTCCTGGAAGATGTTCCTGGTTTCACCCTCTGTTCCTGCGTGTGTGTGTGTGTGTGTGTGTGTGGTCCTGGGTTCCTGTGCTATTGCCTAAGGTCAGGGGCCAGCTCTCTCAGGGCAGGTCTCAGCCTGCGATTCAGTGGGGACCCATGCAGGTCTGGCAGCAACTCCAGCCACTCAGTTCAGAAAAAGGCAGACTGAATCTCTGGTTTGCTTGTGCTAGGAAAGTTTCCCAGCTGTGGTGTGTTTGGAAGTCACTAGACAATCTTGGTATCAGTGAAGTTGCTGCTTCAACATTCTTACAGCAGATACCTGGGATGGGGATTTGTGTTAACAAGTTAGGATGCTGTCTGGAGACCTTCAGAATAAAGAGACAGAGCTAGGATGTGAGGCTGTGGATCTCATGCAGTGATTGTGACCAGATGTGTATGGATGGCAGGGCTGACCTATGTTTCCCACTTGCCTTGAGGGCAGTGTTTTGCTGTAAATGTGCTGCTGTGGTCAGCTTTGAGTTGTTTGCATTTCAGGAAACAAAAAAAGTGTAAAATGGCATCCACGCTAGAGAGAATCAGAGTGAGATGTTTTGGACTTTGTTTCATGCTGGGCCTTGGGAGCATCAGCTCCACTGATCCAACTTGGTCTCCTTTTTACCTTGTTTGGAGTTGCACAGGCCATAAGTGCTGTGGAACTTAAGTACTTTCTCATTGGTGTTGCTTGCCCACAGACTTCTGGGGGCTCCCTGCCAAATGGCTTTTTCATAAAGCTTATTTCTTAAATAAGATATAATTTCTTAATATCTAACTTTGACATGAGTTTGAGAGAATCTGATCCAGATGATAGTTAACAAGGACTGGGTACCTTGGCTAGCTCTCTTTAGGCATTTGTTTAGGGAGTCTATTTAAAAGGCTGTTATCTTTTAAATAATCTATTTCTAAGATAGATTTGCTCCAAGTTAAGGAAGAACAGCATTAGTTTTACATATAGACTTTGATCTTGAACTTAAAATGTGGAATGCTGGAAATGAAAGAAAAATGAGGATGCTTAGATTGAGTGGAAGAAAAGGAGTTACGTTGCTAGAGGAAATGTTGAGATTTCAAAGACTAAAGAAACGTAATAATGTGGAAAGGCTAAATGCCCTTAAAATTGAGGTTAGAAAAGAGGCATGATTGGGGTCCTAAAAAAATTCCAGAAAACAAAGCAAACTTTTTCTACCCAGCACCCAGATGTGAGATGTTTAGGAGACGTCTACTTACAGTGGATGAATTGAGGGAAGCGAGGGCCACACTGAATTGTCACATGGATCTATATACAAGGCGATGAAGGATGACCAGGGAGATGAGAGTGGAATCCACCAAGGATTATCCCACTAGGCCCAGGTAACACAGTTAGTACAGTCAAAAGGCAGGATCCATGGGTGTCAGAGGAAGCTGCATATAGCTTCTGGTGTAAGGTTCAGGAAAAAGGGGTAACCTGAGGCCAGTCGCTGCCCACAGAAGGACTTCGTATCCCACCTGAGGGCACATCTGACCATATCCAGGAACATTTTTAATTGTCATAATTTGGGACATGGGAGGAAGTATTGGTTATTAAACATCCTAAATGCACAGGAAACTACCCATAGCAAAGAATTCCCCAGCCTTGAGTGCCAGTAATGCTGAGATTGAGAAGCCCTGCTTGAGGAAAGCCTGACACCACACTGGAGTTGAGACGGAGTCAGTGTATTGGGCTGACAAAACTACCCAACTTAGAGGACTCGATCTGAACAGGACTGTTTGAACTATGGATTTGCTGACAGCTTCTGAAGTTGCTGACTTCACATATCCTATTAAAGAGGATCTCAAAGAATACAATCTGAAATAGTAACAAGAAGAAAGCAAGTGAATGGGGCTGAAAGCAAAGGGAAAGTGACCATAGTGCAGGTGCTGTGATGCAGCCCCAGGTATTAGCACCGCGTATGGGAAAGGCAGACAGGAAGTATATTACATATTTCTTTGTTTAAAGAGCAGAGTATGAGAGGCAGGTGAAACACGAGATGCAAGTGCCATTGCAACAGGGATCAAGGTAGCAAAGGTGAATGTTCTCAAAGCCAGTGAAGTAGTACAGTGTACTCAAGGCCTGGGGATTTTAAATATGCAAGAAAAGGCAAGGTTTAGGGGAAAATATGGCAGAGGATACAATGCCCAACTGAGTCAGCTGGCTGTGGCTGCATTAGCCAGAGCTTTGGTTTGAAGATATGTAGAGGATGAGTGCTCTCTGAGAGGAATATGCCAGCAAAGGATGGGCCTCACTCAGAGTTTGCTCTGTGACAGTGGATCTCAAATTCATTGTGTTACGGTGTCACTTGAGGTCTTTCCAGGATCTAGGCTGCAGAGCCCCACCCCTAAAGTATCTGCTCCAATGAACTGGGGTGGAGCTTGAGAATCTGCACCCCGACAACTTCAAGTGATGCTGATGTCATCTGTCCAGAGGTCACTGTCACAGAAGCACTGGCCTCAGAATTCTGGTGTAGGAGAGAAGAACAATAGACACTGTTGCTGGAGCCTGCTTCAGATGAAGAAATGCAAAAAAAGGAGCAAGAGAACAAGACTCAGGAAGATACAGTCAAAAACCTTGCTTAGGCAGAGGCTGCTCCCTCTTGAGCACTCTACTGCAAGGAGAGGAAGTGTTCAGACATTGTAAAGAAATCTCCATGCTTGATTCAGCATTGGGGTGGGGGCAAAGTATGGATTTCAAACGTGGACTGGAAAAAAACAGACTTAAAATATGTAGCACAAGGCCAAGCCACAAGACCTTGAGACAAGGCCACCATAGAAAAAAAAATTTTTTTAAATAGGAGTATTTCAAAGATCAGACTGAGAGAGACAATAGGATACATCCCCATTCTGTGATTGACTTTGTCACATATGTTGGCACAAAATTTCTTCACTCACTTGTCCATTCTCCCAGGTCATGGATTTTAGAAAGGGATTCTTACAAAGCTGAAACATAGAACTATTTCTCCTTTTTCCAGTGTTCTGTCAACCCTTCTTCCCTGAATAACATTTAAGATTTAGCTCATAGTCGAAGGTGGGTCTGATAGTTTATATACCACTTCCTTCTTTGCTATTTTCTGTGCATTATTTTCTACCAGCAGGAAGAGAAGTTAGATAATCAGGTTCAGGCACTAAATACCACCCCAACCTTCTACAATCCAGTAAATTGCTGTTTAAATCATGATGTATCCATCTACTAGGGAACTATCATATAACCACTGGGAGAAAAATGACTTTATGGACAGTTGTAATTACCTTAAAGAAACGGCATAATATAATGAATGATCAGTGAAATAAAAACAGAGTAACAATGACTATTTTGTACCGTAATTGTCTGAAAACCTAACAGTAAGTAAACTACTATTCACAAGCAAAAGTATAGATGCACATGCTTCAAAATGTAAACTAGAGCTGTTGGTAAGTGGTGATGATGACAAAGTTTGTTATTACGAGGTTAAATTATGTATATAATGCGAATGATAAATCATCAACTGTAAGTATTGTAATTCAGATTCGAAGACAAGAGGGCAGACTGGTAGGTAGCAGGAGAGAGACCCTCCACTGTCACATAGAAATAGATCAACTAGACAAAATTCAGCAAAGAAATAATAGAACTGAATCATACCTCTGAGCTAATGGACTTAATAGATGTTTACAGAGTGTTTTACCCAACCATATCAGAATATACACTCTTCTCAGCTGCACATGGAACATTCTCCAAAATAGACCATATATTAACCCATAAAAATTCTTAAGTAAATGCAAAGGAATTGAAATTATCTCATATCTGATCATAGTGCACTGAAATTGGAAATTAATGGCAAAAGTAATTGCAAAACCTGCATAAATACATGGAAATTCAACAACAACCTACTGAAAAACCAGTGGGCTACAGGAAAATTAAAGAAGAAATAAAGCAATACTCTCCCAACTCAAAGAAAATGTGGATACAACATACTGTAACCTGTGGGACACAATGAAAGTGGTCCTAAAAGGGAAATATATAGCAATAAATAATCACACCAAGAAGACAGAATGAGCACAAATAAACAACCTGATGCTACATCTCAAGCTTCTAGCAAAGGAAGAGCAAGTCAAACCTAAAGCTCATAGAAGAGAGGAATTTGTAAAAAGCAGAAATTAATGCAATTGAAACTAAAAAAAAAATACAAAGAATTAACAAATCATAGAGCTGGTGTTTTGAGAGAATAAACAAAATTGATAAACCTCTAGCCAGCCATATAAAGAAAAAGACAGAAAAAACTCAAATTCATGCATTAAGGACTGAAAAGAAGGAAATCACCTAGATCCCATGGAAATTCAAAAGATTATGAATACCTAATTTTGAAAATCTCTACTCACATAGAGTGGAAAAGACAGAGGAGATGGACAGATTTCTAGAAACATATGAGCTACCAAAGCTCAACCAAGAAGATATAAAAATGTTGAATAACCCAGTTTCAGCTACTGAAATTGAAAATGTGATTAAAGGGGAATGAAGACAAGATGGCGGACTGGTAGGTAGCAGGAGAGAGACCCTCTCTGAGAGAGACAGCTCAAATGCCAGAATAAAACACCCTGGAGAGACCCAAACAGACATGGACTCTCACAATCCAGGAAAAAACTAAAGTGCAAAAAACCGCTCGAATATGAGGTCCTGGGACTACCATTAGAGAAGCTAAGATCAGCAAGCACGGCGCCCTACTCGAGCCGCCTCAATTCCTGCCCGACCTGAACAAGCGATCCGTACCTAAGCGACTGGCTTGAGCCGCCGGAGCGCAGAGCTGAACAACCCTGCGTGCAGCTCGTGTGGACCGGCCCTGCACTCGACCCACCCAGAGGCACCGTGAATTCCCACTGCAGCCGAGCTGAAGTCAGAGTTCGGGGAGCCCTGCAGTTCGCAGGGACCGGCATCAACATGCGGTGAGTGATGGGAATAAGACCCTCCCACAGGAAAGGGGAAACTGATTGGACGACATGTTGGATTTGGGCAGGACAGCCCTAACTCCATAAGGAAGTGGCTTCAGCTGGTTGCTCCCCTTGCCGAGCGGATTGGTGGAATCTGCTTGGACTAGGCCTCGCCCCTGGCGGGGACCCAGTTACTTCCTTGAGATCAGTGCACACTGACGCAGTGAAGCCCTGCAAAGCTTGACTGGCCCAGAAGGGAGGAGCTAGCGCACACTGCCCGTGGGTGAACTCTAATCTCTGATAACCTATTGAAGAGGGCTAAAGCTCCTAGCCTGTGCCCTTTAGAGGAGCCTTAACCAACAATAAAAGGGTCTGGGAATTACACTGTACACTTGTATGGAAGGAACCAAAAACATGATGAAAGGGAGAAATAAGAAAACACTCCCAGCCCCCAACCCTGAGAACATTGATCCAGGAGAGGTAAATACAAAAGAGATTGAGGGCAGCAAAAATGCAACATCAAACACAGCGTTAGCAGACATAAAGAGATATCTTCAGGACCTCGTAAGTGGGACCAAAACTGAAATATTAATTCAAATTAAACAAGAGATAAGTAGATTAATAAAAGAAGGGCTGGGCACCTCTTAAGAAGACACAGACAGAAGAATGGAGGAACACAAATGGAGAGAAAAAGTTAATGAAGAATTCAGGAAAAACCTAGAATTCATGAAATAGATTCAAAGGGATTATCAGGAAACTAAAGACTCCATAGAAAGCTGGCAAAACTGCTTGAAAGAAACCAAAGATAGACTATCAAAAATTGAACACAAGCTTGCAATGTGGGGTCATGAAAGGGAAGATCTCTTAAAAATAACAAAGGAGCAGGCAGTAAAGATACAAAGACTGGAAGATGACAAGAGGATCTATAACTTAAGAATAAAGTATGTGAATGAAGAAGCAGGAATCAAACCAGAGGAATTACAAAGGCTATTCACAGAAATTATTAACGAAAATTTCCCAAGCATAGAAAAAAGAAATGATATGCAGAGGTATGAAGCATACAGAACTCCAGCCACCTACAACCCAAACAGAGCTACACCCAGACACATAATAATCAAGATCCCAGAAATTCAATATAAGAACAGAATATTAAAAGCCATCAAAGAAAAGAAACAGATCACCTATAAAGGAAAACCCATCAAAATCTCGGCAGACTTCTCTACACAGACCATCAGGTCAAGAAGAGCTTGGAGTAAAGTAATTGAAGTGCTGAAGGAGAACAATCTCCAGCCCAGACTGGTGTATCCTGCAAAACTCTCTCTAGAAATTAATGGAGAAACAAGATGCTCCATGACAAAGAGGAACTAGGAGAATTTGTGACTACCAGTCCAACCCTACAAAAAATACTGAAGGACATGCTCGGGAGAGAGAACAAGAATATGAGCATTTCAGGAACAGTGGCAGAGAGGCCTCAGTGAACGAGGCAGACAGTGAAGTGGAAGAGAAAAATACACTATCAATGGCAGAAAAATAGAATAGCAGAAATGAGGCAGAGAAGATTGGCTATAATCTCTAGTATAGAGGGCCTTGAAATACAAACAGAGAGAAACACAGGCAGAGCAGATCAGGAGATAGGGTCCACTGAGCTGCTCTATGTAGGGAGGCAGTGGGACCCAAAACAAGCAGTGCACCCCATGGGAATGAAAGGGGTGGAATTGTCTAAAAGAGAAAGGCAGAGGATATTGTTAATGGGGTAACAAGATTTAAAATTTACATTATTCTCACCACTCTGCTTGGATGGATTACGTGCTGTTCCAGTTTGTCTACTTACGCTAGACTTGAGGACATGGTCAGCTATCCCAAAAATAAGAGGACATATTATGGTAATCATCCCAAATTTTCCTATCAACTTAACCTGAAGCCCTTTATAACTTATACTGTCGTAGTATGACTGATCCTATTTGAATCTGGTTTGTTAGATTGCTACTTTGTATTGACTGATTTTATTTAAATCTGTTGTGATGGATAGCATCAAGTCTAAGAGTATAGGCAACTACACTGAAGATGACAAGATTCACTAAGATACCCACTCTGGTTTGATTATTACTTGCTTTTGAAGTCTTATAATGTCTCTAATGCTTTGTTTTTATTAATGTT
>PVJX010016540.1:0-40108 GCA_004027295.1 Dolichotis patagonum | reverse complement strand
GTTTTGCTTCTTCCATCCTGCATTGAAACTTATAGGCCTGAAACAAAGGCTCTCACTGTGTGCTGGCCTTGGCTCGGGGACACTAATTACCCGGCAGCAGCCCTGGAGTGCACGAGGGAGAAAGTGGCTCGCTCTGATGAAAGGGGCTGCTGAGTACGATCCCTTCATTTTCTCTCTCAAGTTGCCCTTGTCTCTTTCCCCAGCGGACCCCCTGCCCCAGTTCTGCAGGACACCAGGTGAGATGCCACATGGACGCCCAGCTGGATCAGGGCATGCACTCTCTGGGTGCCAGCCATGTGCTGAGGCTGCACAAGACCCTCTTTGTACCCAAGCGCTGTTTCTACAACAGCTTTGCGAAATGCACATCATTATCTCCTGTTGAAAGTCGAGGGGCCAAAATCCCAGAGCCATAAAACCAGAAAAAACTAAGCTTGGATTTTAACCCAGATTGAACTCAAAAGCCATGGCCCTTACTTCCAGAATAAAATAGGAATCATGCTATTTCCCAAATCCTAGAATCATGCATTTTTTTAACTAGAAGGAAACTTTCCAGGCCCAACCCGAAATAGCAAGAGAACTTGACCACGCACACATCTGACAGGTTGAAAATTAGTTTTCCATCATTGCCCTGGGCTTCCCAAGGCCCTCTGATTGCTGAATAGACCAACCTCTGCTGAACAGGCAGATTTAGTGAATTCTGAGGAACACCCAGAGACCTTGAACCAGCCAAGCTAAAAGTGCCAGGGTGGCTAGCAGCTCAGTAAATTCAGTCAAATACTGTACAAATATCAAACCTGCAGCCACAAAAGGCTCTATAGATCGACTTCAACTGGGCTATCTGTAAGATCAGATGCATGGAAATGTCCATCTTTTTGTCCCTGCAGAGAGAGTAACTTCAGAGTAGCCCCTGGATGTCCAAACATACGCCCACTGAATAGAAGGCCACCCTCAGCATCCTGCTGGAGGGATGGCTTGCCTGGTAGCACTGTAGAGAGGACTCTTCCTGATGCTCCCCTTTTATTCCTGCAGCGAGCTGAATTGGGGTCTGACATGAGAGCCCGGTGTGCAGAGAAGCACAATCATGATCTTTGGGACTAGGGAGAAGCACCCTGAAGAGAAAGAATAAACTGCAATAAAATAAACACGGACCAGTCCCCTTTCCCCAGCCTGCAGGAAATCAGGTTGAACCAGATGACAATCAGGCAGGCAGCCAAACCAGCTCTCTCTTGCCTGCGCAATGCCTCCCTGGTATGTTTTCCTGGGGGTTTTGTACCCTGGGTTCAAAGCAAGATTTGCTGCTGGAAGATACTTTTCTTTCATTCAAAGTGACAAACAATGGGGAGGGAGATGAGATGGCTGGAAGTGGAGGACAGTGACTGTGTGATAAGAGGCAAAGAATTAAACCCCTCTCCACCAGGTAGGAAACACTGAGGCCAGACTGTATCAAGTTCTACAAGAGAACAAAATATGGGAACCGTAATCTAAAACAGACATCTTTAACATCCACTAAGAGGGGGATAAGCAGCCAAAGAAATTGTAGTAGGAAACACTAAGTTGGTAACATCAATCCCAATGGACAGGAGGTCAAAATTTAAATCGATTTGATTCAATTAACCAACAGAGCATTGAGACTTAAGGTTCACATTGTGTCAGAGTGGATTCAAATTTTTTATTCAAGCAGTTACAAGACATTTGCCTTTAGGTCGAGACACAGTGCCCTGTGTTTCACCTTTGGGCACCTTCAGGATGGCCTGACCCTGGCGCTCTCTTGTATCCTTGCTGTCACCAGACACTAGAACGCTGAGCGTCGACAGCACTGACGTCGCTATTCTAAGCACTCTTCACGTTATCTCGCTGTAGCTCCACAGCCGGCATCGGAGGTAGTGACCTTCGTTATAAGCAGGGACACACACGCCCTCAGAAGCCTTCAGCTCCAGCTCTGTTCTGACGATAGACATCACAGCCAGCAGGGTTTCTCTGCAAACCTGCCACCCCAAGACTGTGGAGGCATGGGATGGCAGCTTGGGGTCTCATCCACCACTTCACTTTAAACCAATCCCCGGCAGCAAGATAGACATAACACATTCAGTGTGGGGAGCCAACCATAGCCACAGAGATAAGTCGCTGTTTCCAAGTCCCTGCGTGGGCTTGAAATGTCATCTTGAAAATCAAATTAGAGTCTACCCAAAGCATTGACCTAGGAGAATAATATGGTCTCTGATGCTCAACATGACAAGTCACCACCAAGCCAGGCTCCAGCTGGCTCCTCCCTCAGACTCTCCTTGTTGACTGGTTGTAGGATCTAAGCTGATAACATTGACTTAGGAGGGCTACACCACGCTCTGAGTCTTTGTCCCTCTGGTAGCCTAAGATGGTTTCAAGGGTGACTCAGAGCTGGTAGTGGAGAGCACAGCACACATGCACACAGCAGCTGTGGCTTCACACAGCCACCACCGCCACCCACACGGCTTACACAATGAGTGTGTTGCTCCAGGAGCTGGGTGCCTGCCAGCACTGTTTATCACTGGGGTTATGCAAACCCATGGGAACCTCAGTTTCCTGCCAGCCAGCGAGGCACTGGTTCCTGTGCATCCTGACTTTCTTACTGAATGGCACAGCAGGCCTTTGCAAGTGAGGCTCCAAACCCACAAAACCACAGATGCACCCCAGCAGGGTGAGTTTTCCTCACTTCCTCCTCCCTTACCAGAGGCACTCCTTATTCCGTAGACACCATAATTGCTTTTGAAAAGAAGCATTTGCTGTGGCAAATTCTGTAGAATAGAATAGAGAGCCTTCTATTCGTGGGCGTGTGTTTGGATTCTCAGGGTTACTCTAAAGTTACTGAACCAGCAGGCATAAAAAGATGGACAGATCCCCTCCACACATGTATCTCCATACATAGAGACCCCTAGCCAAAACCATCCACAGAGGCCTCTAAAGTGAGCTCTAATTTACCTACCTAGCAAGAGCTAATGTTAATATTATCTGTTATAGCTTCTTCCATCTATTTGTCTTTACAGTTTCATCAAATCAGGCATAAATGCATCCACCTTTTCATTCTCACTTAATACTGTTGTGCATATTTGTGTGTATCTTGAAAATACAATAATTCTATATATTCCTTTGATTTCTCGGGACCATTTCCTTCTTATATTTACTAAATGTTTTTATTCTTTCTTCTATTTAAATTACCTGTTAATATACTTGAACTTTTTTTGTATTTAGAGAGGAGTTGTTTTTATTCTTGCAGCCTTGTCAATTTTATTGCAAGTATGTTTTCAACTTCTGGATAACTTTTTAATGGGATTTTACTTTTAGAAAATCACCATCACATCTGTGGACAACTGCACTTACGATTTTTCCATTTCTTTCATACCTTCAAAGTTCTTCTCCATTCTTGAAAATTTAAGCATTTTTATTTATTCCTCTTTTTTGCTCCAGTTTTTTACTTTTAATTCTTTTTCAGTATTTCATTTGGTGGTATTCTTTATTTTATTTTAAAAAGTAATAAAGAACAAAAATGATGGTACACAATTTCAAAACAAAATAATAGGAGATGAACAATGTTTAATATAGAGCCATGTTGGAACTTAGGGCACTGAGCAAGAAAGCAGCCCGCCCCCCTTCCCTCTAAGGGGCTGCAGCAGGTGAGCCAGGAAGAGAACACGTCAGTGTCTCCCGTGAACCTATTGAGGAGCGGGTTGAGAATCAAACATCCCATCCCCGCTCCCCCCCCATCTGCGCATCTCTTAGGAGGATGACTGTATGCAGTATAGCAAATATGGGGGATTTTCTTCTATCTTCTCTTTGAAGGTAAATATTGTTTTCACTGTTTTGCTTTGTTCTGATTGTTTTGCTCTATTCAATATTCTGTTTTGATAGGTTCTATCATGTTCTGTATTTGGTTTGATTTTGCTGTACCTGATGGAATGGACAACTATTGTGAAGATAACGAGATATACTATTGTAGCTATTACTGTTATCTCGGTATCCTGCTGTGAAGTTCTGTACCAACTTCACTGCATTGTCTCAATTGGCTTTGTTCTGTCTTGTTCTATTGCATTTTACTACCTTCAAAATAAAAAAAAATTAAAAAACAATGTTTAATATATTGCACATTGTTATCTTCCAAGTAGTTGCTTAGATTACAACATATAAGCATGAAAAACTGATCAAACAGTGAAAGCACAAACTGTTCCTTTTGATGAACTAATGAGATTAGTAACATAATTATCTATCTTGTATATAATCTTTTCACTTCTTTCATTTCTCCTTTCCCCCATCCCACTTTTCTTTCCTTTTGAGCAGTTTCCTCTCCTTTCACTTTCACAATATCTATTCCACATTTTGGATCTTATTTATACTAGGGAGACAATATGATGTTTACATATGAGTCTGATTTATTCTACTTATGAATATGGTCTCAAGTTTCATCCATTTACCTATAAAATCTTTTTAATAGCCAAGTAGTACTCCATTGTATAAAAATACCACATCTTTTTTTATCTATTCCATGGTTAATAGGCATTTGGGTTGCTTCCAAGATTTAACCATTACAAATAGAGCTACTGTAAACATACTGTGGTATGATGTTTTCAGTTCTTCTGGGAAAATACCCAGAAGGGAACTAGCTAGTTTGATAATAGCTAGAGTTAATAGGACATACAACTCTAGTTTTTAAGGAACCTCCACACTGATTTCCACAGTGGTTGCACCAGTCTACACTTCCACCAACAGTGGAGAAGTGTTCCTTTTACCCCAAAGCCCCTCCAGCATTCGTTACTGGTTGATTTCTTTTCTTTTTTCTTTTTTCTTTTTTAATTTTTGCTTTTTTTTTTTTTTTGAACTCATTACCTTGCACTTCCCAGGCAGTTGGTTGATTTTTTGATGATAGCCATTCTTTCTGGAGTGAGATGGAATCTCAGTGTTGTTTCAGTCTTCATTTCTTGAATGATCAATGATGTTGAACATTTTCATATATTTATTAGCCATTTATATTTATTCATCTGAGAAGTGCATATTCATCTCAGATGCCCATTTTTGGATTGGCTCTTTGAATTTGGGGGTTCTAATTTTTTTCAAATTTTTATATATTCTAGGTAGAAGTCCTTTGTCTGAGAGATAGTTCACTAAAATTTTTTCCCATTCTGGGGCTGTCTTTTCACTGTGTTGGTGATTTCTTTTGAAGTGCAAAAACGTTTTAATCAGATGAGGTCCCAGTTGTTGACACTTTGAAGCACTTCCTGTGCAGTTTGCATTGTGTTTGTGAACTTTTTGCCAACACCTATGTCTTCAAGATTTCTACCTACCCTGCCTTCCAATAGATTCAGAGCTTCTGTTTTAATATTTAGATCTTTGATTTACTTTGAATTTAGTTTAGTACATGGTGATAGACATAGATCTAGTTTTAGTCTTCAGTATGTGTAATGGCAGTTTTTCCAGCATCATTTGTTAAATAGGCTATCTTTCTTCCAGTGAACATGTTTGGCTCCTTTGTCAAAGATAAGGTAATTGAATGTATGTAATTGTGTCTGCTTCTTCTAATCCGCTCCATTGGTCCTCAGGCTTGTTTTTTGGGGATGCTTTGGTTTGGTTTGGTTTGGTTTGGTTTGGTTTGGTTTGGTTTGTTTTTTTGCCAGTACCAAGCTGATTTTATAATTTCAAGTCATGGATTGTGATGCTTTCTGCCTTGGCTTTGTTGCCTTGGCTATTCTAGGTCTCATCTATTTCCACATGAATTTTAGGAATATTTTCTCTAGATCTGTGAGATATGCTAAAGGTATTTTGATTGGAATTGTATTAAATCTGTGTAATGGTTTTGGGAGTATGGCCATTTTGACAGTGTTGGTTCTTCCTATCCATGAGCAAGCAGTATCTTTCCATTTTCTGATATCCTCTTCAATTTCTTTTTTCCGAGTACTCTAATTTTCAGTATCTAGATCTTTTACATCCTTTTTAAAATTGATTCCTAAGTATTTCAGGGGTTTTTTTATGCTATGGTGAAAGGTGTTATTCCCATAATTTCTTTCATTGAGTTTGTTATTTGTGTACAAGAACACTATTGATTTTTGAGTATTGACTTTGTATCTGACTCCACTGCTGAATTTACTTAGTTACTCTAGTAGTCATTTAGTGGAGAGTTTGGGGCCTTCTACATATAGTATCATGTCATCTGTGAATAATGATAATTTTACTTCTTCTTTTCCTATCATTATTACCTTTATTTCTCTTTCTTGTCTGATTGTTCTGGCTAATGTTTCCAGAACTATATTGGATAGGAGCAGTGATAGTGGACATCTTTATCTTGCTCCTGATTTTAGATTGAAAGTTTTCAGCCTTTGTCCATTTAGTACAATGTTGGCTGCTGGTTGGTCATAAATGGCTTTTATCAGATTGAACCTATTCTGATTCCCTCTAGGGTTTTTATCATGAATGAGTGTTGTACTTTACCAAAAACTTTTTTTGCATCTATTGAGATGATCATGTGGTTGTTTTGCTTTGTTTTGTTTGTCTTTGGCTCTGTTGATATGGTATGTTACATTTATTGATTTGTGTATTGTTGTAGTCAGGGGTTGTACACAGAAAAATTAGAATCAGGACATGGAGTTTATTATATTATTTCTATGATAGTCACCCAGAGTTAACACAAGAAAATGAAGGAAATCTATCCACAACACTGAAGACATAGAATATTTAGCCAAGGGCCTAAATCCCACAGCAATGTCCCACATGAGTTCAGATGAAGACCCAGAGCTCGTGACAGTGCCTCCCACGAGTCCAGCTGGAGGTCTAGAGCCCACAAGAAGGACTCACGCCAGTCTCTTTTACAGATCCGTGCTGGGAAGGCCCAAAGGTCAGCGGTAGAAGCTAGAAAGTTATGCCAGCAGGGTGAAGGAGCTGTGCTGATAGGTTGAGGGTTGTACATTGGAGCCAAGAAGTCACACTCACAACAAGACCAGGGCTGTCCTGAAAAGCACCACAGCCATCCTCAACAACACAGAGGTCCCAAGCTCCTCCTCCAACAAGCACAGTTGAGTACATGCCAGGAAGCCAGTGTGACGAGTTCATCCTGGAGACCAAGCAGCACACATCTTCCACTCCAGAGCCAGGAAGCAATGCTCAATGTGAGGACCAGGGCTTCTCCAGGAGAACCAACAGCTCAAACAGCAACACATAAGAGAATCCACAACACCTCAACATCTCAACGCAATAATATCTCAATGCCCCTCCTTCTCCTTCTCCTTCTCCACATCTCTATTTATGCTGGTAACTTTCCTCAGGTGAAACGTCTATGCTCAGCAGCATGGTGATGTAATCCAGCTGGTGTTAAATTGACCACCAGTTTTTAATCCATAACATGTATGTTGAACCATCCCTGCTTTCCTGGGATGAATCCTACTTGGCCATGATGATTTGTTGCATTCTGTTTGCTAGCATTTTGTTGAGGATTTTTGCATATGTGTTCATTAGGGAGATTGGCCTGTAGTTTTTTGTTTTGTTTTGTTTTGGTTTGGTTTTGGCTTTTTTTTGGTTAGGTCTTGCTCTGGTTTTAGTATCAGAGTAATATTTGCCTCCAGGAATGAATTAGGGTGAATTGCTTCCTTTTCAATTTCATTAAAGAGTTTGAGGAGTATTGGCATTAAATCTCCTCTAAATATCTAATTTCTTATAGAATTTAGCCATGAATCCATTAGGACTTGGGCCTTTCTCTGTTGGTACTCTTTTTTTAAAATAATTCCTTTTTCATTCACAAAAGTACTTTATTTTTAATTCAGAAAATTTGACAAATAAAGAAAAATATAAACATAGTTAAAATCTCATTATATAGAGGTAGTACTTATCATTTTCTTGTGTTTTATTTGTAATTTTGTATTTTAATATATTTTTAATAAAATTGAGTTATGGATCACCTTTTGTTTGTGTAGGGTGTGGATACTGAAAATTGGTCTAAGTCTATCAGGCCTACTCAGAAAGCACTCTAACACTGAGCTATATACCTACCTCTGTTTGTTTGTTTATTTGTTCATTTGTTGAGACATGGTCTCGCAAAGTAGCCCAGGTTGGCCTCAAACTTGTTGTCTTAGTCTTACTTTCCTGGTCACTGTTTTTAAATACCCAACACCTGCAATTTAAAGGAAGAAAACTTCATTTTGGCTCATGTTCTAGAAGTTTTAAACCTTGCATGGCCAGAGACATGGTGGAAGGACCTAGCAGGAGGAAAGCTACTTACTCACATCATGGTGGACAAGAAGTAGAGTGAACATACAAGCCAAGAAAAGAAATAAACCCTTCCAGGTCACACCACCAGTAACTCACATCTTCTGACCAAGCCCCACAGCCTAACAGTACAGTTAGTATAGCACACCGTGATTCAATCACCTTTAGCCCCACCCATGAGCACATGAATCTTTGGTGGACTATCTATATATAAATCATAACACCATCCTCCTGCATCAGCCTTTCCAGTAACTGAGATTATAGGCATACACCACTGCACCAGCAATTTAACATTATATCATAAGCATGCTAGATGTCATTAATCTTTAAAGTTTTTGTTTGACTACCTAACATTTCATTATGAGGATTACATGATATTTAACAAATCCCAACCATTGGACTTAACTTATAATATGACTTGAAGTAAAAATATTTGTAAGTAAAACTTTGGCCCCCTGTCTATCTACCTAGCTTTCTATCTTTTCCTGGGTTAGATGCCAAGACATAGACTTGTAGATCAAAAAGTCTGAACATTTTTAGATGAGCAGAATCCTTATAAGCCTCCACCAGAAGCCTGTGAACGGCTTTCTTCACCACACTGTCTCCTAAAAGCAAACTGTTTTTTAAAACATTTGCCAATGTAACAGGGAAAAAGTGATATTTTAATCTGCATTTGCTTAATTACAAATGCAACAGAATATTTTTGCATTTAAAGGTTGGCTCCATCTGGAATTTATTTTGGTGTTTAAAATCAGAAAAAGGTCTGATTTTACCCCTCTGCACCAAAAGCCAACACCATTTTTAAAGGATTCTATCCACTCTCCCTCTGGTTTATATTCCTGAAAGCCTGCAGTTTAGGGACTTGTCACCTTGTCACTCCTGGGTGTTCTGGCTTGAGGACTGTAGACCTACAAGATCACATATCTGGCTCTCATTCTTCTTTTAGTCCCATGTCCTCCAAAGCCCACGGACTGTAGACTCATGTCATCAAGTTTTCACCAAAAATATTACATTGGAAATTTTGACTGAAATTTATGAGATCCACAAGTTAACTTGGGGTGAATTAGCATTTTATATCATCATGCAACATAAAATGATGTATGATCTGTATCCCATTTGATTCTTTTCTATAGAGCTCAATAAAATTTGGGAGTTTTGTCATAATATAGATTGTACGCATTTCTTACTAACATTACTTTTAGGTATTGTGATGTATTCTTGCTAGTTTAATGCAGCCTCTATTGCTCATATAGGCAAAGCTATTAATTTCAGTGTGTTTTGCAGGAACAGAATTTTAAATTTATATGTCAATTTTATTTATCAATTGCATTGCAGCATTAACTGATACTATGTTTCCCTGGGCTCTAATGGTATAACTGATTAGAAAAAAATTTC
Source organism: Dolichotis patagonum (assembly GCA_004027295.1). NCBI lineage: Eukaryota > Metazoa > Chordata > Mammalia > Rodentia > Caviidae > Dolichotis > Dolichotis patagonum. Next base: position 30,496 of record PVJX010016540.1, on the reverse strand, counting down.
CTCACACAAAACTGCATAAATTCTTCACATGAGGGCCCACTTTGTATCTCAGTGGCACAAGCACCTGCCTGGCAAGTGCGTGGCCCTGAGTTCAGCTCCCATACCAAAATGAATAACCTCTTTACATGAATCTCAGTTTTGAATTTAGCTTTCATGGTTTTAAATTTCTCATACATACTCATGCAGAATATTTATAATTTTCCTATTTGCAATGCAGTGAAAGATTTAAGATCAGAAATAAGCCAGTTTTACAAATTTGTGGGTTTTTTCCATTATTTCTTTCATCATAAAAATAAACTTTTCCCTAAAAATTTAAAATAACTCACCAGAAATTTATATGGTCCTGAAATACATTTAAGAATAAATTCTTTAATTATTATTACTTTTTCCCAAGTACATTGGTTTCTTTGGGGGTTTTATTTTCCCTTAAAACAATTTCAAAGCTTACCAATAGAACATCCATCTCCACCTCTTCCATCCTACTTATTCTTTTATGAAAATTTTAAAACATACTCCGTAGCTGAGGTTTTAGTTTATTTTCCTCTCAAACTTCTTTTCTCTTTGTCTGTTAAATTTTTCAGAAATGCAACCAGAAAACCAGCTCTCAGTTACACTGTGATTTTTCTCTGTATTCTGAGTCAGTATTTATACTGATTTTATACTTCAATTATTATTTCTTTTCAACTGTTTGACTTGTTACATTTGTTGGCATTTTCTTTGCTTTCCTGAAATGACTAGCTCATGTATTTATTTTTCTTCTTCGTTTTAAAAAAATCATTGGATTTGCCCATTTTCCCTTTAAAGTATATTTCATTTAGCTACATTTCATATGCCTTTTATGCATCTCTCTTTATTATCTTTCAAATAAACTACAAAGGAATAGGTTTGGGCTTGGAAGGCTTGAGGGTTTTGTTGTTTTCTTTCCTAAAGTGATTGGACTGTTGCTTAATTTTCATTCTTAGTTTCAATGCATTGGAGCCAGAGATCATGACCTATGCAGTTTCTACCTTTTAAACCTGCTTTTTTTTGGGGGGGGGGGACAACAATGTATATTCTATGTATATTCTAATCATTTATACAGAAGGTTGTTAGGGTAAAGCCATCAAGTTATACTACCATCGCCTTCTCCTTGCATTTGGGCAGGGTGTGTAGCGGGAATCAAACTCAGGACCTTGCACTTGCCAGTCAGGTGCTTGTGCCACTGAGCTATATCCCCAGGCCTCTTCTTGAATTTTAAAGAAGGTTTGATTAACATATATTTTGTCAGGTGGCTGAGCATACAAAGGGAACCACAGTGGTCAAGCCTCGGACCCTGGCCACAACCCAAATCTGTGTCCCAGCAGTTACAAAATTCTCTTAGCCTCAGTCACCCTTCCTCAGAAATGGGGATAACAACTCCTGAGACGCAAAGTAGGACAAAGTGCCTGGCTTAGTCACTGGGACATTCTATGCACTCAAAAAGTACACATTTTGTAAAACGCACAGCTTAGTAAAACATGAATCCCTGTTCTCCATTTGACCGGGCTTTTTTCATCTGTCTTGTTTTGGTTTGGCTTTGATTTGGTTTCTTCTTGAAGATCACTTTTTGGAAAGTAATATTGCCAGTCCTGCTCTCTTTGAATCTGTATTTGCCTACTCGATCTTAGTTTGTTTTATTTTCAACCTTGCTGCAATTTATCTTAGATGTATTCCTTATCAACAAAATATAATTCACTGCTTTTTAAATATAGCTCAAAAGCTTTTGTGTAAAACTTAAAACATTTATTTACATTGTCTTGGCTAGTATGCTATCTCATGTCTGTTGTATATTTAATACATTTTCACTGTAAAACCCTGGTACCATATTTTTTCTCATTTGCTTTTGTACAGTACTTTTTTCATCTATTCTGAGATTATGGCCGTTGTATTTGTCATTTAAAAAATTCTACTACTTTATGTTTGAGTTGTTTGTTTTATTAAGGTGAAACTCCCACAACATAAAATTATTACCCACTTTAAAGGGAACAGTTCAGGGACATTTGGTACATTAATAATATTTTGCAGTCACCACCTTGATTCCTTGAAGCTTTATAAAGATTACCACTTTTTTAATCCTACTAAAGTTTACATTTCCCTGAGTAACAGGAGGGCAGACTCCATCCCTTTTATTTCCACTATTTCTCCACTATAGTTAGGGTTTTCAACCCATTCATACAAAGTACCAGTGAGTAAGACAAATTTTCTTAAACTCTAACATTTTTCAAGAATTATGTTTATTATTAACACATAATTTTGAAATTTTTCCATGCAGTTATTTTATAGAGCATTAAGGAGTGAGTTCTGACCTCTTCCCCTCATATATTGAAGTCCCAGGACCTGGACTGGGACTGTACTTGGAGACAGGCCCTGAAGGGGTAGCTGATCATTTCCAAGCTTGGATCCACCTGCTCACTGGTCCTGCCCTCCCCCATTCTCACGTGGGTGGGGTTCAAGGCATGTATTTTGCTCATACCATTCACAAAAACAAATCTACCAAAATAAAGCCCACGAATCTGTGTAACCAATTTTTAAAAGAGTAGAAAAAAGAGGTAGCTGAGTTACAATGAATCTTTAGGGTGGGTCTTAAACCAATATGACCAGCGTTCTTACAAGAAGAGCGAATCTGGACTCAAGACAGCCAGAGGGAAGACCCTACAAACACAGCCAGAAAAGGCAGCTGTCTACCAGCTAGGGAGAGAGGCCTCAAAAGAAACCAGTCCTGCTGACAACCTGGTCTTCACTTCTAGCCTCCAGAGCTGTGAAATAATTCCTCTTAAAAGGCACCCGGGGTGTGGCACTTCTGGATGGCATCTCTAACACAGGAGCACTTATGGTGCCTGCACTTTTGCTGCAGAATCTTAAATATGCTTTTCCCAAATCATCACCAGCTGTACCACTGCCGTGGGTGTGTGTGCGCACGCGTACACACACACACACACACACACACACACATTCACCTAGCTAATTCTGCCCATCAAGGGACCCCTTTTGTGACCAATGTCACCTATCTGTATTTCCCTTTCTTTGCACCTTGTGCTTGAGCTTCTGAGCCATTTGTACAACCAGCCTCGTGCCTCAGTTTCTGTGAAAATAGTTTACATCTCCAATACTGAGCTCGGAGCTTGGCACATGGTTTGATGCCACAGTTCTAAGTGGATGAAATGCTTAATACATTAACTGGATTCTGATTTTGCTACCTGTTCTGTTTTCTTTATAACATATTGCCTTTATTTTTAGCCCAAATGGTTTTCACTTCCTTGGGACAGGTTAATTTATTTCATTTGCTTCGTTTGTCCCTTAGCCCTCGTTTTGAAATGTCTGGCTAACACCAATTATTACAGCAATGCCCACAAAAACCCAGCTAGCAAACAGCAAGTGCAGTTTGAGAAAAGCTGAGAATTTTTGTTAATATCACTCAGACCAATAAGGACAAAGCCCATGTATTATGAAAATAAATATCTCTCTTTGGATTCTCCAAACCCTGAGCATCTATGCAGACACCATGATTTATTTAAAATAAATGAATCCAGCCAGGAAAGATTACTAGGTATTTTTACACACACACACGCAGGCTGAAATATCTCATGAAAACATACCCCACATCCTCAGATCCTATAGGTAATTAAAAGCACACCAATGCACAGCGCTGCCAGTGATTTGCAGGGGGCTGAATAATTATTCTGACAATTAGACCTAGAGCCACGTGCTCCTTGTCAAAGAGGCCAAAGACGCCTGTGGTCTCTTCTGCATTACCTTTTAAGAGCTTAATTAAATCACTGATAAATCTCAAAATCACCCTGGGAACCCACCTGTTAATAAAATGACGGATGGAGATCTGAGTGCTTCTTACCTAGCCTGCTTTGTACGTTAGAAGCTCTTCACATTTCTTCCCTTGCAGCTTCCCAGAGCCACTTGCAGCGTATTGCTATCCCTATAAATTCAGTTACCCAATTATGGTCAGGACCATACGTTCCAACCTGAACCTACAGTTGCCCAGAATTTTTATAGAGACACTTTTCCACCCCAAGGCTACTGCCCATCACTACAGCCTTCGAGGTTTTTTTGATTCCTTACTGAAGAAGCACTTTGCAGCACAGGAATGCGCTCCATCTGACACCAGCAGGGCCTTGCAGCACACATGGAGACCCAGCTTTCTCATTAGCGACTGTCACATCGTGCCCTTGGCCCCTCTGCCAAGAAAGACTCTGCCCTCTTGTCAATCAGAAATTCTCACATCTGTCAGGAAGGCAGACAAACTCTTCACTTAGGCCAAGGCCCTCTAATCCAGCACCCACAGCTCAGCAAAGCAGGATGGAAATGCAGGGTCCAGGTACAGACGTGTGACTTTCACCCAGGAATGTCACCAGACTGTGTTCAACTTGGGGACAAAGGAGTTAGTGTTTTCCTGCCTCATTATCCTGCTTCAACCACCATTTAAAACAAATCAATGATATTAGGCCTATAACTCTGAGAGGCTGAGGCAGGAGGATCACAAGCTCCAGCCCAGCCTGGATAACTTAGTGACTTAGTGAGACTCTATTTGAAAACTAAAAAGAGGCCTGAGGATAGCTCTGAGCAAAGACAATGGGTTCAATCCCCAGTACTGCGAAACAGAAAAGATATTAGATATAGATTCCAAGGAAAGAGAGAAAGGGAACTGCAAAACCCACTTCAGTGGTACAGCCCATGAGATAGGTCTGACTATTCCCTGCAGAGATATGGAGAAAAGTATCTATCATCCCACAGAAAGAAGAAAATGGCCACGGTTAAGATTCCCAAGCCAGGGCTTTCTACTCCCACCAGGGCCTTCTTTCTCACTCCTCCCAGAACTCCAGGGTCTGCAGAGGCAGGCAGGCAGAGCTGCACTTGGGCTGCCCAGAATCCTCACCACGGCACCAGCAGGAACAAAAGACACAAAGCCAGTTGACAGCTTTTATAATCACCTTTCCTGCTGTAAACAATTTCTCTTTTTCACTACTGTCTCTCTGAAACTGACTGATACTCTTGGATCAGGAAATATATCACAAAGTCCCTTTCCCTCTCAAAATCAAGAGTTTCCACTGGGCTCAGCAAATGTGTGGCTCTCCCACCCTCCATCTGCCACCCCCAAGTTCTCCATGGTGAACAGCAGCAGGGGGCAGGAAGAGGAGCTGCCAAGGACCGTTCCCAGCACAGGCTCCCCGGGCAGGACCCAGCTTCCCATGTCAGTGCGAGGCCTCCTGCTTTCCAAAGGGCTGGCCTTGATGAATATGTGAGAAAAACAAACATTTGTCTCTGGGTTTGGGAAATAAAGGAAGGGAAGCTTGGAGAAAGACTCCCCCAGGCAGGCCTGGGAAACCCCAAGGGTCTAATTGAAAGGGTTTAAAATAGTAAATATCAAATCTAAACCCAGATGGTTCTTTTTCAAAGGAAACAAACCACTCATTAAGCTGATTCCTTCCTATAGGACCACCTTAAAAACAACAGCAACAGGGGAACTTTCCCCTACCTCTGTCTTTCTGCCAAATCCCAGTTTGGTCAAATAGTGGAACAGAAAAAGACCAAAGCAGGGGTGGCTGGGATGAGGGGGGACAGATTTCTTCCTGACTCGCTATTTTGGGACAGGCTGGTTGTAAGAATATTGCTAGCTGCTTCTGGGCCCAGGGTTCAGTCTAAAAACCCTTGCTTGAAAAGGGACACACAGGAAATAGAAAACAGAACCAACAAGCCCAGAGACTATCAAAAGGATGCATTTGGAAATCAGCTGATAGAGGAAGACAGGGCAAACTATGCAGAGCCCCTTCTCTTCCACCAACGCCCTACCCAATTCAAGCTGCCTGGCTAGAGGTATCCAACAGCAGAGCCCAGACAGGTGGGCTGAGCAGGTACCTGGTACCATAGAGACCGCACCAGAGAAGGGTGAACCCCCCACCTTGCTTAGCGACCTTTCCTTAGGCTTCTGCCTGTACAGAAGCCATTGGGAAGATGGACACACCTTAGACCTTAGACCTGTGATTCCCCACCTGCCAGCACTCCCGAAAGAGGCCTTATGATCAACAGCTCTGTGCCCCAGTCCCTGACATACCTATATCTTGCCAAGTCTAGACTCCACCTGTTAGGAAATGCACTATTGTTTTAGAAACCACTAAGAAGAAAATAAATGCTCCCTTTGAGATGATGACACCCCATCAATTTTTAGAAGCAGACTGATTTCAGAGATGTTAATGTGAAGAGAAAAAAAGAGCATCTTAGAATCAACGAAATACATGAATAGCTGACATTTACTGGGAACACAGCCGGTGCCAGGCAGCATGCCAAATGCTTCCTCTGGATTATCTTATTCACTCCTCGCAACTATAATTATCCTCATTTTTCAAATGAGGAAAACAGGTCTTCCAGAGCCAAATTAAGTTGCCCAATATCACACAGTGTGACCAGGATGCGTCTCCAGGCCTGTCTGAATTTATAGTCCAAATGTCATACTCGCAGTCCCCCAAATACCCAAGGATGACTCTTAAAAATGTGTGGTCAGTCCTGCCTTCCCAGAGTTTCTGACTCTGAATCTGGGGGCGACGGACAAGTACTCAGTTTATATAAACATCGGGCCATCCTGATGGAGCAATCTGAGGACCGCGCCTCAACAACCTGCAGGAAGCTCCGTGTCACTTCTGAGCTGCCACATGCACACTGATTGGGGTCCACTGCGTCTAGAGGAAGAAAACTTGCTTATTTTCAATGCTATCACATCCCCAGGGCATCAGCAAAACACCTCATCCCCACAGCAAATGACAGAACCTCCAAAAGTTGGGAACCATGCAGATTAAGACGGTGACTGGCTCACTACTGGATAATCACGGTGCTGCCCAGGAGGGACCATGATCCAATCACAGCTCCACCCCAGCAGCCTTGCAGCTTGGACTGTCTCCTATGTGCTCACCTGTGTGACGGGGGTTACTGGTTACCACCTTAAGTGGTGGCTGCTAATATAGAGTGAGATCTTAAATTTTAAGCATTTAATATAATACCTGATAACTAGTAAGAATTTATTCTTAATAGAATAGAATAGAATAGAATAGATAGAACTCTAATAGAAATTAGAGTTCATTTCCTAAACCTAAAACACACACAGTCCAGTATTTCTACACAGAAGGAAGATGCATATGTGAAGAAATCAAACAATAAAGGAATAACAAGTCCAAAAGGAAAGGATACTCCTTCCATTAGTAATTAATCTTTTCTAGTAAAAGAGCAATTGTCATGGGCATTAGCTCTAGATTGCTGGGATTTACATCCTGGCTATGTGACCTTGTGCTAGCCTCTAATCCCATGAAAAACTGAAGGAAACTTTGAAATATGTAGGAAAGAAATAACTAGGTGTGCTGGATAGTATATGCCTTGGGTTACTATCACCTTGCATTCACTTAGTTATTTTTCCAGCTCTGTATTGTAGGAAACCTATAATAATGTAGGTTCTTTTCATCCATGGAGATGCAGATATGTCCTGCAAGGAGGCAGTTGTCTACTGCACGGTGCTGTGACTCTTGAGTGCCTTGATGAGCTCTGATCTTCGAGTTCTCCTTCCAGCAGATCATAACGTCATAGTGGCCCCTTCACTAATTAATCTGTTGAATAAAATCCTCACCTGTGCTTAATTTTTTTGTTGTTGCTATCACAGTCAAGGTTTCACTGTGAAAACATTTAGTCTTCAACAGTGAGCCTTCCATTTTTGTCATCTGTATGATGAAATCAATAAAAACATGCAAGTCACTGGGTGGTTGTGAAGACAGCAAAGACAGCCATGCAGGATTCGTGTGTGGTGTCTGGCATACCCTAAGAACCCAATAAACTTTACAAATCAAATCAGTTGAGCTGTCTGAATTCAGCAATGACTAATGAAGAATGTCCTCAATTTTAACTAGTTCTCCAGTCACTCGTTATTGCTATTCTACTTGTGAGCACTCACGAATCAAGTAAATAAGTAAAGCACAGCAAATAAATATTAACTTTGAAAATTGAGAGAATACAAATATAACTCCTTTGAAAGCTTGGGTTTGTGAATTTGATTTTTGTGTGCTTTTTAATGGACATGTGCATCCTTTGTGATTGCACTCTTATCAACATATATTTCACTAATAAAGTATCAATAGTTCACAAGACATAGACAACCTCTCAAACAATATGGGGACTTCTAAGCACCTAAACAAGGGGATTCACTAGAAGGAGGAAATGGGTATCAGAGTCACTATCCCTGATAGGCTAATTTAATAAGGGTGTGACCAAGTCATTCTAGTTCATGGAATCAAGGATTCTTCAGAGTGGAGATTACTTAGAGAAAAGAAAAAAATGGAACAGCAGCTGCCTTTCATACAGCACTTGAATAATCCATGTATTTATTCAGTAGCAGCTATTCTATGTCCTCAGGAAGTTCACAGTCTTGGGGGGGGGTAATTGATGAGGAAAATTAAACAGGCAGAGACACAGAGGCCAACCAGGCCTCACAAGTGAGATGTCACATACATTGAGCTATAAAAGTGGCTTGGAAGGAAATGATACTTCAGGCAGAGGGAAGGACCAAGGCAGAGAGAAAGAGCTGTGAAAGAGCTACCGAGGGAGGAAAGAGCAAGGGCACCAATCTGGCTTGACACACTAGAAAAGAATGCCATAAAGCTAGAGAGGTAGTGTGACGGTTTAGATTTAAAATGTCTCATGTGCTTAGACACCAGGCTTTTGCAAGGTGATTGAGTCGTGAGGGCTGTGACTTCATCAGAGGATAAATGAAATGATTAAATCATTGTTAGAGGACATTACTGGGAAATGACAGCTATAGGAGGAAAGGTCCGGTTAGAGGAAGCAGGTCAATGAGAGCGTAGCTCAGAGGATCTGTCTCCTCTCCAGCTCTTTGCCATCTGACGTTTTCCCCTCTCTCGGCTTCCTGGCTGCCATGTGGTAAGCAGCTTTCCTCCACCACGTCCTTCACTGTAATATTTCTGCCTCACCAAAGGCCTTACAGCAATGGAGCCAGGTGACTGTGGACCAAAACTCATGCAGTCCTGAGCAAAAATAAACCTTCCTTCCTTTAGGTTGTTATGCACAGCCATTTTGACGGAACATCAGAAACCCAGGACTACATCATCGCCAGCCTTTTGAGTCTTCTTACCCCCCTGAAGACTGGTTTAACAGTCCCCACTATAAAGATGAAGGAAATTTAATGCCAAAGAAGTACACATAACTAAAAGTATGTATCCTGTGACCACTAAAGCTGGGTTTCACAAACCTATTCTTTTCCTAGGTAGTTAGTACTGTAAGGACCTAAGAAGCAAAGATTCAGAAAAGACAACCAAGAATGAGAAACAAACTAGAATACATCTCAGCCCCAGAGAAAGTGTTCTTATTTATGAGGGAAAGCAAAGAATTATTCTCTGGCCAGTCACGGATGCCCAAACTCCTTTTAGCTGTTGCTTAGCATGGCCTCTGTTAACAAATGAAAGAGTTCATGAAAGCGTCTTGCTCTTTCCTACCCAGCTGTCTTTTATTTCCCCAAAGCTTTTCTTTGCCTGGGGAGCAGCAGCCACTCACTGTTTCTCTGCAACTCCCTCTTCCCACACTGAGCTGAATCTGTGTTACCAGGCAGCCATCAGGGCTAGGAGAGGGGAGAGACCCTCAAGACTCATTGACCTTCAGTCATCCTTGAACCTTGAGAGGTCATGGCTACAAGAATCCTTGCAAGAGACTAAGAGCTTTCTTGGTTAATCCATTCCATAGCCCTTGGGGAACATTTCCCAGCAAGGAAAAGATGGCTAGGAGACAGTGACATGTACACACACTGGTCTGTGCAAATAATTGCCACCACATGGGCAGTGCAGCATGCCCGTGAACAATAAGCACAAGTAAAGGCTGTCTTTTTGCTGCTTTCTCCATCTCCTCTGTTACCAAATACAAGAGGTCAGTCTTTAGACTGCCAGATGAGAAAGGCTGGCAGGAGCATGTGCTTCAAGAATCGAATCTTCACACTCAAGCCTCGCCTGCAGCCCAATATGGCAGCCCACATCCTAAGTGACTAGATTGAGTCTCTTCCCTTTGTTTCCCCAGCCACTCCCACTGGAGCACAAACTGGAAATGTGGGCCTACCCTGCAGCAAGCTACCCAGGGACACCAGCTCATCCTCAGATGAGAGTTGGGACCGAAGCCTTTGTCATATATTAAATCCACAGCCAAGGCCTTACCTCACCAAGCAAGAAAAGGAACTCAGTTTTGACTGTAAAGACAAAATCACACAAATTTCCAACAATGACTCTGGAAGCAATTCAAGGAAAAGGAAGCTTAGGGGCTTTCAGAAACTTGTCAATATTAGAGGCAAGTCTACTTTATAGCAGTATCCACATGTGCTGGGCTGTCCAGGACATCGCCTTTTCAAAGTGTCACTTTACATACCTTGCTCTGGGTGGGGTTGGAGCTGTGGTAAAATACATAAATAAGTAAATCAACACAAAGGCTTTTGCAGACTGGGGGAACTTGGTAAGACAAGAAGTAGCTCTGCTTTCTGGAAAGTCAAGCAGATGGGTGACACCAGACCAGCTCAAAGCAGAGACCAGATGACAATTCTTTATTACGAGGACCAAGGTTAAATAATATGTGACCAAAGCAAAAGTTGCAAAACTTCATGGTATTTTGCAATGTATTAGGGATTTGATGTTTTGTTTTTCGGGTGCCAAAAAAATCATTCTCTGGTTCTGGGTTATGAAATGAACACTATAATCACTGAGAAAATTGTAATTGTACAACATAAAGGAAGGATAGGGTTTAGGGTGCAGCTTCGTGATAGAATGCTTGCCTCACATGCAAGAGAACCTGTCTTTAATCCCCACCACAAGAAGGAGTGGGGGAGAGAAAGGAAAGAAGGATGGAGAGAAGGATAGCAAACAAAACACACAGAGAGTTAAGGTAAATGTCAGTTTATGCACTTAAAAATTAACATCTGCTGAGCTGTCTGTCTAATTAAAACAGAAATGACAAAAAGTGAGAAAGCACTGAAAATTATAAAGAAGACAATATCCATAACCCAGACATGAACGCCTGAGTACCTACCTTCCCATACATTTTTCTACTGAAACATAAGGGAAAAAGGAAAAAGAAGAAAGAAAGAAAGAAGAAAGAAAGAAAGAAAGAAAGAAAGAAAGAAAGAAAGAAAGAAGAAAGAACTATTCATAGTATTTTATAGCCTGCTGTTTCCCTAGTGTTTGTGAATATCTTTCACATCTGCAAATATAAATCCATATTGTCGTTTTCAGTGACTCTGTACTGTTTCATCAGATATGCCATCACTTTTTTAAATCCCCTATTGAGAGAAAAATTAGGATGATTTCAATCAAGCTGTATTGTGAGCATTCTGGGGCAAACACCCCCATGCATAACTCCTCACACTCTTGCCTGGTAATGTTCTTAGGAAAAATAATTCCCAGAAGTAGAATTGCCGTGCCCAGAATTTGTAGTCTGTCTAAGGTGTTGATACCCATTACCGAAAAGCCGCTAGGTATGGCTGGACCAATTCACCCTCACCTCCAGCAATTTAAGAAAGCACCCATTCCCCACCCCCGCACCAACCCTGGCTCCTGTAAACACGCTTTGAGCTCCATTTGCACTTTTTTTTTTTTTTTTTTTTTAAAGCGCGGGATTGTTCTGCTTCCTTTGACCTCCAGGCTGGCTGCACAGAAGCCCCCCCACTGGGGAGAAGGATGCCAGGCACAGCCATGGGCTCTGAGGACCCGGAGCGCCTTTCATTTCCCCGGAGGAAAATGAAAAGGCCCCAGGGCACAGCCTCTCTCCGTGCAGACTAGAGATTGGAGGCACTTGAGGGAAAGAGAGGCGGAGGGTGTCTGGGAGGCCTCCTCCTCCCTCCCAGGTGGAGAGCATTTCACATCCCGGCTTCCTTCATCCCGAGCAACATCTGCTGGGGAAACAGCTGGGCAGACGCGGAGCGAACACTGGCCCGCAGGTGAGAAGGCCAACGGATTCCCACCGGGGACGCTTTCAACTGCAAACTGCTGTATTTGACATTTCAATGTGACCTGGGCAGGGAGAGAAGAGAGCTAGGCAAGAGAGACCTCCCCGCACCCCACCCCCGCGCCCCCCCAAAAATCTGCATCTCTTTAATTCTGCCACTTGCTCTTTCTCCCTTTTCTCCCCTCACCAGAATGTGACATTCAGAAGCAAAAAAGGGTTTTCTCTGCGTCTTTCTTTTCCTTTTCCTTTGACATTTAAAAACAATACACACTTGGGCGCAATGAAAGTTGGGGAGGGCAGAGGAAGATTGTTTCTGGGAGAATTGAGCCTCTGCAAAGCTGCTTTTATCTTCCTGGTGATGCGTCCTGGCAGCCGGATTCCTTTTCATCGCTTTGGAGAGGAAACGTGAAAGGACTTGGACTTTGAAAACAAAAACGTTAAGTCTCCCCAGCCAGTGAATGAGCTCCGCCACGGGGGAAGGGGTTAGAGCCCAGGGGCCCGGCCTGGAATCTAACCTCAGCCCGTGATAGCAATGTGCTTTAGCGGGCGTTGGGTTAAGTAGGGTCAGAGCGAGGCTTTTTCCTCTCTGTTTCCCAGGGCTGAGGACCCCTCGGGTTAGGAATATCACTGCAGCCCTCTCCAGCTTTGGCTCCTGCACCCAGGGCTGTGCAGAGGAAAGGATGCGTTGATTGAACCGTTAGGCTTGTCTTCTAGTTTTCTCCTCCGTCCTCAATTTACAGGGGAGAAGACTGAGGTCCAGGAAGATTAAATGTGATACTTAGAGTCATGGATACATAGAGTCATGGAGCTGAACCGAAGAGTCGCCTAGCTCATCCCTCTACCCCTGGTCACAAGCCAGTGATCCACACGGCCCCATCTGTCACACAGTCACCCAGTGACACGGGCTTTCTCCACCCACAGCAGACAGAAATAGCTGGGAAATCAAGTGAGAAGGGTCCCTGGGGAAGGGGAAGGAATATCACTTATACTGGGCAGGAAATGGACGAGAAGGGACACTGTTTTCCCTCTGAATTCAAGGACTTCACATGGCTACCACTGACCCTCACCCCCACCCCAAGACACCTAGGAGAAAGAGCTCTGTGTCTGTAGCCTGGAGAGCTGGGAACTGCAGGCGCCAGCCCAGACCAGCCCGGAGCTGAGATGAGCAGGTCCCTGGGAGGGTGACCGCTGGGGCTCCCCTAGCCTAGGTGAGGGTGCTCTAGGGCACGCCCCACTGACTCATGAGGACCAAGCCAGGCTGGGGCCAAGGTCTCAGGACCCCATCACCCAGTTAGCCTAAGGAGAAGGGGTGACCTCTGTGTGCATCTTTCAAAAGGTAGGACTTTATTCTGTACCCCAGGCTGTGACATATGGATTACATAAATTCATGTCTAGACCTTTGTCATGGTATTTGAAATCCCTTCAGGCTCCACATATGACCAGAATGGACTAGACTGGATTTTTAAAAACCCTTTTCTTATACTAAAAAATCTGACGTAATGGAGTAGACCATTTTTTTAAATAAACATTTAATTGTAGAATTATTTGAAATTTATAGAAAGATCGCAGTAACACTACAAAGAATTCATAGATCCACCCCAAACCCAGTTTCCCGTTAATAACATCTTTTATTAATATGGTATGTTCATTACAGTTAACCCACCAATTATCAATGCATAATTATTAACTAAAGTCCAAACTTTGTTATTGCTCAATAGGCTTTTCCCCCCTCCTAAAAGTCCTTTTCTTGCTCCTGAATCTAATCCAGAAAACCTGATCACATTTAGAGGTCATGTCTTCCTTTGGTACTACTGGTCCCCTAGACTTCCCCTACTTTTGATGACTTTCACAGATTTGAAAAAGACTGACCAGGTATTGTGTAGACAGCTCTTCTGTTGTGATTGGTCTGATCTTTTTTAATGATTACACTGTGGTTGTAAGCTTAAGAGTAGACAGGCCACAAAATAAAAATGGCATTCCTATCACACCATATGCAGGGCTCACACAATCAACATGACTTGTCGCCGTGACTGTGAAACTGATCACCTGTCTGAGGCAGCATTCCTTGGGTTTCTCTGCTGTGAGGTACGTGCCTCCCCTCTCCATCCTGTAAAATTGGAAGGAAATCACTGTGTGCAGCCCACACTATGGCAGTGGAAAAAAGACTTTCCATCTCCTGTATGTGTAGCATCTACACAAATTATCTGGATTTCTTTTTGGGAGATTTGGAAGAGATCATTTTTAAAATCTCATCTTAAATCTAGTCATTTAGCAACTGCATTTTTAAAACTAGGTTCTGGAGTATGACCAGAGTCCCCAAATTACCTTCCATAAGGCTGCAGGATTCCACGGAAAAATGATAAGGGCTTTGGGATGCTAAACTGAATTTGGTCTGAAGATGCCTCCATGTAGAATTCCATATGAAAGGAACTATAACCCAACTTAGTAGCTGACCCCTAAAGCCTAACTTTTATGTAACAAATAACTGAATCTCATCCACTAATGGCAGCCAAGTTTCAGTCAGTTGCAGGTCGTCAGCCCGCTCAGGCAGCCCAAGGGAGATTTTCACGGGTGAGGTCCCAAAGTTAAAGAACACATGTGTGCGAGACAGCGGCAACAGCAGGCACCATGAAGCAGAGCAAAGAACCAGAGCCAGAGTGTAAGAGCCAGAGCTACCTGCACCTTTATTGTAAAATTCTTATACAGGTTGCTACCTCATATTTACATTCTTGTATAGTACCGTGACTATCGCATATGTGTTACCTGGGCTGTCATGGTTACACAACTGTATCCCATAGTGCACCTACACTACACAAGTGGGGTACATCCTCAGGTGTCCTTAGATGCCCCTGAGCTTTGAAGCAGTCTGAGTGATTCCCCACACAGCTGACCAGCTCTTCAACCCATGTTCAAAGAATGAAATGCAGAGCCCTGACCAATCAGCTGCCTCTGTGCCTCAATTCTGGTTCCAACCAGAATGAGCATTTTTTGAACATAAGAGTTTCTTGAGTCAGTTCTGGTTTTGAAGACTGCTTGACCTGGAGTCATGAAGAAAATCCAGTTAAGATCTTTGCACTAAATTCATTGTAATTTTGTCCCAACAAATGGGAGGAAAGCAATAAACAAGGCTCCAATCTCTGGTGTCAGATCATTCAGAGAGACCTAGTATTATCAGTTTCTGTTTTCCATGTCCAGTAAAATAGAATATTAGGATTTGGGGATTTTGTTTTATTTAGAAAAAGAAGAAGCCAGATGTGGTGGTGCAGTTTTATAATCCCAGTACTCAGGAGGCTGATGCAGGAAGATCATTGCTAGTTTGAGGCTAGACTGGACTCTACAGCAAGACCCTACCTCGAAAGAAAGAAAGAAAGAAAGAAAGAAAGAAAGAAAGAAAGAAAGAAAGAAAGAAAGAAAGAAAGAAAGAAAGAAAGCTTGAAACACTAAAACAGAAGGCCTTGATTGACTGTGAATTCCTGTCACTTACAACTTTGTACCTTGTAACAACCTTATTATGAGCTTACAAATTACTCAGAATTCATTTTAAAAGAAGGAAACAAAAAATAGTTGCAGGAATTTTTGTTTGTCATTTTCCTTGCAGAAAATACTAGGTCAAAAAGAAAGTCATCTTCAAGTACAAAATGTGCAGGTCCAGATCCACAGCAGTAGGCAATGTGAACAGGAGAGCGGACCTCTAAGGAGTCCTCCAGCTGGGCCACTCTGTTTCCTATCGAATCAGGTGACATGAATGGTCTGCAGATTTCGCTGCACAAAAGATAAAAACCCCACTTCCCTTCTGAATCAGACATCTCCAAGCAAGCCCAGCTGTGCATTTGAGATGCCCAGATATCAGGCAGCAGTGATCCCACCATATCACTATTCAGTATGACTTTCAGAAGTACTGGGTTTGAGACGATAAAGCTGAAGAAGCCAGATAAATGTTTTTTTGAGAAACAGCTCTTTCTGAAAGGAAAACAGATGTTGCCACAATGACAGCTGCTTGAATCCCAGCTTCTCTATCTATAGAGAAAAGACCCTTCTGTATTAATGCTCTTTAATAGATGATTTGGGAGGCAACTAGCTAAATACACTAGAACCCATCAATTCCCAGGGCACCCTGGTTTACTGGAAAGGGATTTTGTTGGCAGTCAGATTGAAATTATAACTGCAGGGTTGTTCCTTACTGATTGCATGAACTTGAGGAAGGGACTTTACCTCTGAGTCTGTTTCCACATATGTAGAATGGTGATAATCATGTGCATCTCCCACGGCCACTGTGCAGAAAATAGGTGACATGGACAATGTCTGATGTAAGAGCATGAGAGCCGCTGATATGTTGAAAGGCTGGGTAAGTGATTTCTAAGTTTCATCAGCAGAACCAGCTTTTCTTTCTTCATAAAATCTCTAAAGCTCCATTTACAGAGGAGACAGCTGGTTCCATCACTCTCCCATGGTAAATGGATCATGGAATCATGTTTTCTGTTGCAACCACTTTCCAAGAGAACAAGTGAACTGGGGAGCAAGGAATTGGAAGAAGGTACCAGGAAGAGATTGCTCCATTGAAGCAAACCCCTACCCCACAGTCAGGGTGTACCTGGACAATGATTCTCAGCACTCTGAACCCATGGACTCCAGGGATCCTCTCAACCAATCTGTGCCAAGGAGACTAACATTACCCAGTTCCATAATGCAGGAAGCGGGTCCCCATGATGGCCAAGCAGCTTGCCCTGCCCCTGCTGGTTGGCTATGCAGTTCTATTCCAACCCAGGCAGTGTCACTGAAGAGCCCGATGTCACTGCCCCTATATTCCCTTCAAGGTGGGGGAAGGACCATCTTCCCGGGCTCGTGGAAGCTTTCCTTCAGTGAGCAGAGCTGTGACCAGCCCAGAATTGTAAGTGACAAGGAGAGACTCAAGTTGGGTTAGAAGATCGGAAATTTATTTAAATTTTTCTAAAATAGAAAGTATTAAAAGCCTATCAAACATAGATAATGTCTGGGAAGAAGAGGGGCTGTTCTAGACTTAGAGATATAAAACATTTTAATGATCTGTAGAAATTCGAGTAATAATTAGATGTTAGATAACATTATGGAAAAGTCCATTTGCTTAAGGTGATAATAGAATTCTAGAGATGGAGACTGTCCTTTTTACTACAAAGGGAAAGGTTCATAATGCAGGCAACTTAGTTTCAAATGGTTCAGCAAATATGGAGGAAGGAGGAGCCTCACAAATAAGGGAAGATGTTATCAGATTTTTCAGTGTCAATAAAGGTATATATGAAGTGAGATGGAAAAATACAGATAATGTTTATGACAGTAAAAGATATCATTAATTACTCTCAAAATGGTCCGCCTTGCATCAAACACAGTCATGGTTCTTGTCACTTTCTGAAGCAATTCTGCAAGTCTTCTTTCGTAAGTGTCCTCAGTTACACTGGCATAGCTACCTTGATGTCCTACAGTGATTCCAAACATTTACCTTTCATGGTCATTTTGACATTGAGGAAGACCCAGAAGTTGCCTGGCACCACATCCAGTGAAAAAGGTGAATGAGGACACACTGCAACATTTTTTACAAGCCTGTTTTTCCACTGGATAGCAACGTTCATTGTATTCTTGGCCACAACCCATAAAGATATCAGGGAAGAGGAGTCCCAGAACTGGGCTGGAAAGTGGCAAGAACAATGGTTTGGGTGTGTCTAAAGCACAGGGGAAGATTTTAAGGGGAATCAATGACAGTTCATCTCTTACCATAATAATTTTTAAATTTAAATATTTACTGTATAATTTGATCAGACCTTATAGATCTTCATTGTACTATTCCTTCAATTTCATTACAGACATGAACTTTTTCAAATGAATAGTAGAAGGTGGAGGGAAAACATAATGTATATTGATTAGATAGATTGATACCTTGATTCTAAGGCAAAATAGTGCACAGCCAGCTTCAGCCACCAGCCCTGCCAGCACTGGTCACCTGTTTGTCACTGCCACTGGTCCCCATGACTATGATCTGATCACAGCCCACCCCAGAGGGTGCTCCTCAAAGATCACCCCAAGCCCAGTTTGGGCTCTGAGGGACCTCCTGGGTGTTTCTTCTCCTGAGGCAAAGAGAGGCCAACAGGCATCAACCACTTGGGATCCCATGAAAGGTAGGACCCATGGAGTAGAGAATTTCCAGGGGAAAAGAGGCTTCAGATGGTAGGCAGCCAGAAATGCCACAAATGCCCATGACAGAAGGCTCTGAAGGGTAGCCCTTTTGTGTAGCTTTCAGTTTCATGTGACTACTAATTGCTTCTCCAGTCTTCAGCTAAGAATTCTGATAGTTACCCTCCATTTTAGTTCTTGTTCTGTTATGTTTACCATTGTCTTTTTTTCTGCTTTTTGTTGTTGTTTGCCACTAGTTCTCTCTCTCTCTCTCTCTCTCTCTATATATATATATATATATATATATATATATATATATATATATATACTCTTGGTAAAGAGGCCAACCATCCATAACAAGTGAATGATAATAAGGAGTGTGGATGTCGGGAGGATGAGCCCACAGATCTTACCAGCTCACCACTGGCTCTGTGGTTCCCAACACGGGGCCCCACACAGCCTCCTCCCCTTGGGAAATGGTTCTGTCTCTTCTATCAACTTAATCTGAAGTTGGGCCCACATGCCCAGCCCTTCAGAGTATCACTTTCCTGCCGTGTAATTGGACTGCTTTTGAATGTTACTTATTTTCTATTCTCATGCCACCATCTATGAAGAAGTGCTAATCTTATCCCCATTTGATAGATGAAAAAGGAATTCAGACAAGTAGGGGGCCTTACCAAGGCTACACAATTAGCAAACAGACCGTGGAGATCTATACTGCTGTCTTATACTCTCCTGTCATTTCACAGTGACAGAGGCAACACCGCCACTGTTTGTTACTCTTAGATCAAAGCATCACCCCCATCAAGCCCAATTTATAGATTACCCACTGCCTCTGACACCAGATGGCCCAGTGTCCCACTCATAGCTGCCCAGGAAAACGGGGTTTGGATTCATTCCAAATGAGTAAAGGAAGATCATTTTTGAAAGAGTAGCCATACACAGGAAGAACCAGAGGTGGATCCATAAGAGTTCAGGCAACAGAGTAGCCTTGCTACCAGCAATCGCCATCTTGCTCCTGCACTAATAGCTGAGCCAGGAGATGCTGATAAAGTGGATGTTTCAGGAGAGTCCCAGGTGCTCAACACCAGGGCTGGGAATAAAGCCCAAAGGAAAGACATCAAGCAAATCTCTCCAGCTGGATGTGCCCAGCCACCTGCTGCCATCTCCCCTGTGAAACCGACATGGTCAGATGTCACACTAGCACAAGACTTTAACTGAAACTGAGTTAAATTAATTACATCACTTTGCTGTCCAAGTTTAATTCTTCTAAAGTGACATCATGAATCTAGGGCATTACAAAGGATTAGAGACCAAAGGAAGGTAGGGATGAATGAGGTTCCCATATGCCTGTGACTCATGTCTGACACTCATGTACCAATCTGGACCCAAATGACTCACCACTGATAGCAGCAAAGATCCCATGTGGCTGCCAGACATGTGGACTTCAGGACTCGCCTACTGCTGCTGGGAATACTCGGAGACCCCCGGTGAGCCAGAAGCAAAGGAAGCCACAGAGGAGAGTCACCATCCCAGACGGAGTCTCCAGAGATCTCTGCTTACTCTGGAAAACTTTGAGTTCACTATAGCTCAGTATTCCCCAAAAATGGCATTGCATGGCACCCTACCAAAGGGTTGAGTGGCCAGATATACTTTAGAAAAGGCTTAATAAGCTGGGGGTTTAGCTCAGCAGCATAAGTGCCTGCCTGGCAAGCATGAGGTCATGAGTTTGATCCCCAGTACCAGAAAAAAAAAATTGGAAAAAGCTTAATAAGCAGGGTTCTTTACTGGGTAGGGGGACCTTCTTGGAGCCCTCAATCTCTTAATGTTCTCTGTAAATATCCAAGAAGGCAATAGATTATGCAGTGTTTCCCAAAGTTGGTTCACTTTGGAACTTTTTCTTTGAAACAGAATCCCAAATGGTCGTTGCACTACAGAACACACTTTGGAAAACCCTTTTATCTTGTAGCCTCACCTCTTACCATTTTCTTTTGGCATGAGGTAGATTCATCTCCAGACGTGGGACTAAAATGACAAATTCACATCCACACCTGTGATTGTGGATGTGCAATATGCAGGAATCTGTCCCTCATTCCTACAAACAGACACACCTGCTTTGGCATCCACTGAAGAACCACCATGTCATAGAGCACTGCAGTTCTGACATCAACCTCTGGGGTCATTTGAGTCTTACTGAACCATTGAAGAAAGTAAGACAAAGTGACCAGCTGGAGGTGAGACACAGAAGCAGAAACAAGGCCACACATCCATTACTGGAAATCTCAGATAGCAGTCACAAGACCCACTGCTCTGTACAAACTCAAGCAATTACTCTTGGATGAGCTGCTGAGTCACTTGAGCTTATCAGGTTACTAGGTTGGAGTGCATCATTAGATACATGAGTTATTAGGAACTGACAGCAAAGAAGCTTCTGGACAGAAAAGACATCAGTCAAATGGGGGGAGGCAGAACCAGGAGACAGGTAATGAATGCAGATGACCACCGGCTTTTCCTTTCTGAGCTTCCACAGAGTCCCATGAATAACTCACCACAGTAAAGTATTCAGTCATGCACTGCAGAAGGACTGAAGCCAACGACAGACCATGTCAGCAACAGTGGTCTCCTAAGAGTATGATGGACCTGAAAATTCCTTTCCTTACAGCATGCTTGTGTTTTAAGCTGTTATTACAAACAAGGGAAAATTTTTAATTAAAAACGACTCTCAAAGGACATTAAGATGTCTTTGTCTTCTGTAGTTCTTAGCAGTGGATATTGTGCTAAAATGTAAAAGAAGCTGAAACAAAGATACACCAAAGTCATTACACGGCTGGGCAGTTGTGTGGTTGGTTGGTTGTTGGTTGATTAATGAGCGGGCAGAGGGAAACAAAGTGAAACAGGAGAGATTGGAGTTGGCAGAGTTGGTCACGCTCTGAGTGGGCAATGAAGCAAGTAAATCGTGGGGTCATGAAACTTCCAGCCAAAACCCTCTCTCTCTACCTATATTCATCACCACAACAAAGACCTTTGAATGGTTCCCAAATCCTTGCTGTTGGGCTCAGTTTTTTACATCCATGCGTTGTCCACACCAAGTCCTCTCTGTAAATTAATGTGTCCCTTCAAAAGTGACACAGAGACCAGGATCTACCGTCAAAACAATGTTTGGACCACTTTAGAAAGCAAGTCACCCTCATTTTAAAGAGTACAGTTCTCTACACAGAAACAGTGGTAGAAATCAAAAGAATTCCAGAAACAAATAGCCTAGGTGACTCCAAGTCTCCATCCAGGTCCCAGGTTAACAGCTGAGCCAGGAAGTACTGGCCAACTGTGTGTTTCAGGGAAGCCCAAGGACAGAAACAAAAGCCCTCTAGCAAATCTGCTTTCCAGCTGGCACATGCACACACTTGCACATGCCCAGCCACATGGCATCATTCCTTGTGGTCAGGTGTATGCTCCAAAGTGTCTCTAAAACTCATCAAAACTTCCCTCCCACCACACTCATGCCACTCCCTCATGGGTATGAAGGAAGAGTCCAGTTGGGGCATCCACCAGCCCCCATGCCACATATATGTCTCTTCCTGCCTTTTTCACATTACTCTGTTCCCTGCCATGATTCTCAGGCAGAAACACATTGAAAGGAGCAATTGAGACACTCATGAAAAATGAGAATTGTACCAAGGAAGTTATAGAGTCCAATGGTGTGCCTCCATGTCCTGGAAGCTATGACATAAAAGGGAGTCACATAGGTTGTGTAGACTATTCGCAGAAAAGGAAGCTGTGAACTCCTGAAGGAGGGTAGCTTTTCCTGAGTTCCAAGTGCAGCAGTGGCTCCTGTGGGATTTCACACAGAGGGCAAGAGAGACACCAGGAACAAAGTCCACTGTGGAATCACCACCATTCCACGGTGTAGGAGGGCACGTCTCCCAACCCACCACCTTCCCCAGATCTCTAGTTACCGCGCTAAACCATTGCTCAGAGCAGCTGGTGTCTCCTTCTCCCGTGGTTCCTTCTGCCCGGCTCCCCGTGGAAACTTGCTCCCCAGCACTCCCTGGTGTGTTCTCCAGTGAGCTCCCAAGAGAGAGGCCCCTCCCGACCCCTCCACCTGCCTCTTCCCAAAAAGCCTCCCCTTGTCTTCTGGTGCACCCCAATCCTGCACTTCCTGCAGGAAGAGGGGCAGGATGTGAAGGAAGACAGAGAGCAAAGTAAAGAAGGAAGGAGGGAAAAGAGAAGGAAGAGAGCAGGTGTGAGAGAAGGGGGACCCTTCTGCATGCCCAAGCCCCCTGCTTCCATGGCAGGGACCTGGCTGTGGCTTCCCCTTCCCTGCACTGTGCTGCCTGCTCACTAGGCACCGAGTTCCTCCGACCATGTGCTCTCTGGCACCCTGGGCTCAGGCAATGCCAAGAACTTGATGTTCCTCCAAAGGTCCTGTGGCAGGCTACTCAATACCCGTCCTCCTCTCCTGCCTTAGTAAGCAACCCAAGGGATTTATTCAGGGCTGAAATTTTGATCTGCTAAAAGACGATTTTGCCACCTCTCTCAAATCTAGGCAGAAGTCACTGGCTGAGGCTTCCGTGAAGTCTAACTCAGCGGCACTGAATCTGCCTAAAGGAAGAGCTTTTTGCTTCTGACCCTTCCCTTTCATTCTGCCTAAAATATAGATATCCTGGCTGGAGCTCCAGCAGCCATCTTGTCACTTTGGGGATGGAAATCACATGCCAAGAACGGACAAAACAGAAAGAGATAAAGAGATCCTAGTGGGTCTGAGCCACTTGCCTTTGGACTTCTATATGAAAGAAAAGGAAGCTTCCATTTAATTTGAATCACTGATTTGCTTTTCATTTTCAATCAGCTAAACCCAAATCCCGTTCAACATTGATATCCTGCCTCTCCCCCTTGACACAGCCATTATCTCCAGCAGGGACCCCTTCATTCTGCTCCTCCTGGTGAACTTCTAGTCACCTGGTACATCCTCCCTGCACACAGCTTCTTGGAGCTGACACCCCAGGCAGGGCTGGCACCTGCTATGGTGGATTAACACACTTTTTACAGTCTTATGATTGCTTACACTAGAGATTCTGCAGAAACCTTGGACCAGCAGCAGTGCTGGGACCTGCACCCCAGATCTCCTGAGTTAGAAACTCCAGAAGCCCCTCAAAGCCTTCACGCAACAAGCCCCCAGGTGGTGCCAGCACATCTGCAGTTTGAGAGCCACCAAGTCCCCCTCAGGAGGAGGGGAGTCCGCCACTCTATCAAGACTGGCTCTGTCAACAGCTCTAGAATTGTTTAATGAATACTTGAAGAATTAAATAGCAATGAGTGAATGGAAACTTCTAAGGAGCACCAGACAAATGAATCAATGATATAAAAACAGCATAGATGAGCGATGGCAAACCTTTCAGAGACCAAGCACCCAAACTACAACCTAAAGCCCCCTCGTTTATCACAAAGCGCCAATCCTGCAACTAAACCTCAATATCGGAGGCTCGGCTGCTGGGGCAGTGCTGCGGCGGCCTGGCCTGGGTGCCGACCACGAGGGCTCTGCGTGCCCACTGCAGCACGCTTGCCACAGACTCGGCACCACTGACACGGACATTACTCCAAGGTCCTCGGGGTATTCACTGCTCTCCTGCACCCCACATCTGCGAGTGACTTCTCTGATCTAAAGCTCCCAGGGGAGAAAACAACCCTCACTTGGAGCAGATATTGGGCTGGCGTGATTTTCATAATAAGGGTCACAAATAAGAAAGAGTAAGAAATCAAAGGCAAGAGAAAACGTCTTTGAGGGCTGAAGGAAACACTTGACATTGTACTTGCTTCAAGTGTTGCATGAGCATAGGAAGCTGGTTTTAAGCTGAGTGTTGTGGTGCACACCCGTAATCCCACCAGAGAAAGAAAGGAAGGAAGCAAGCAAGCAAGCTGGTCTTTACCTGCATCAGGATAGGTTTTACTCCAACATGGCTTTCACATAGGGTGGGTGGCCCAAAGGACCCCAGGTTTTTTACAAAGGAGGGGAGCAGAGGGAACAGTCCATGTGGGAACAGGGAGATTGATGAAAGGTGCTTTGACTGCACTGGCTGTCACCCCTCAAAGCCTCATCGAAGAACAAGTACTCAGCTAAACTGGAACCTGGATCACAAGCTTCTGGAAAAAATGAGACACCTTCTCCCAGAGGCATGAGAGAAGCGAAGAAGAGGGAGATGTCTTCCTATCAATGCAACTCGAAGCATTGTTCTACCGCCTAACTGCACCAGGCCGAGCTGGTGCTGGTGGTCTAGAGTGACTGAAAGCCAAATCTCCAGTCCTGTAGTCAGGACCAGGAGGTGGGAGCTGACACTGTCACTGTGGTCTTTGCTGTTGCCATCGCCACCATCTCCAGTGCTGGGGCTGCTATTCTCAGAAAAAAATCACGGCCTGCAAATGAAGCCTGACCTGTCCAAGGTGCTTGTGGAGCATGGTGAGAAGTGCAATATTGGAAGTTTGTATGCGACGGAGAAGAAAAGAGCAGAGGCTGATCAGCTCCCTGAGGAGATCAGGAAATGCGTGACCAAGGACAACATATGGAGGGTCAGTAAGAGTTTGCCACCTGGATGTGGAACACCTGAGAACTCCTTTGTCCCCAGAAGTCTGCAGATGGATCTGTAGGATGAATCCCAATATTTGAACTCATTCTGCAGAGAGATTCCTTAGAAGCGCACTCTCCAGACATTACACAACAGTCACCCAGAAATGCTGCTGAGTGATTCTAGTGAAGCCTGGGCTACAGCCTAGGAATCTGAATTTTCTAATAAGCTCTCAGGGATGCTGACCCGATGCACTTTGAGTCATGAAGCCTAAGTGGAGATTCTCTAGCTGCTTCCAAGACTCACAGCATCCCCACTGAGACGACGTGAGAGCAACTAAGAGATGAGCCACAGTGAGACTAAGTCACAGTTAAGAATAAAAGCAAGACTGGAGTCTGACCTCAGCATTGCCAGGCTCAGAGCCACTGGGTCTCAAGCTCAATGTCCTTTAGAGAGAACGAGCTTCTTCTTCCCTAAATGAGAGCACCAATGTGACCCTAGCCATGTGATGTAGTATGTGTTGGGCAGCTTTCCATCACTGTGACAAGATACCTGCAATGATCAGCTTATAAAGAGGAAAGGATCAAAGTTACTGAGGTTTCAATCAAAGTTCCCTTTGTCCCGTCTCATGTTTTTTTACCTGAGGCAAGGCAGGAACATCATGGCGGAGAGCACATGGCAAAATAAAACTATTTAACTCAAGACTTCCGGGAAGCAAACAAGGAGTTCACTCTTCTAACCCAGCCCTCCAAGAAGCCCATCAAGCAATGGCTCTATCAATGGAGCATCCTCTGCTGAGGTCATAGCCTTCACATTGAGTCACCTCTCACGGGTTACCGTCAGCTCAGGAGCTCTGGAGAACGTTTCAGATCCAAAGCAGAGCCTTTCTCTCCTGAGGAAGACACAGCATAGTGAGGAGAGAGAAGCACCAGCCAATTCAAACTGTGAGCCTCCTCCAAAGGTAGGTGTCTCTCAGCCTCTTTTGTGATGCGGTAGCAGCACCATTCTTAGACAACTAAGCAACTGAGCATGGAGAGAATGAGATTGTGGCCCCAGGGGTGAAAGAGATTTGCGGAGTCCTCCGGGGTAACAATCCTGAACCCTTTCAGAGAAGACTACATCACCTATAGGATCCTGTGCAAATGACAGTGCACATCAACTTTGTGCAAGAAGCAGGAAAAAGCCCAGCATGGTGTCACACACCTGTAATGCCAGCACTCTGGGAGCTGAGGCAAGAGGATTTACACATCTCAGTCCAGCCTGGACATCTGAGCAACTTATCCAGACCCTGCCTCAAAACTGTTTAAAGGGCTGCAGATGTAGCTCATTGCAAAGGCCTTGGGGTCAATCCCCAGCACTACCGGGGGAAGGGAGAAGGCAGGAAAAAGCGTTTGTTTTCCTTTCTCTTGGTCTCTCTCTTAAACTGTCCTGGTATTTTTATTTGCTACTTCTTGTGCCCCTGGGGTGTGAGAATGCAGCCCCCCATGGTCCTAGGTCATGTCCTGACCCAGCCCACAGGATATGCCTGTTGGTCCCCACCACTGCCATATTGCATCCAGGAACTGTGGGCAGCAATGGCTTCCAGAGGAAGCAG
Source organism: Dolichotis patagonum (assembly GCA_004027295.1). NCBI lineage: Eukaryota > Metazoa > Chordata > Mammalia > Rodentia > Caviidae > Dolichotis > Dolichotis patagonum. The sequence goes on along the minus strand of PVJX010016540.1, from coordinate 4,207 downwards.
GAGCAAGGACCTGTGCTGGCAAGCAGGGAGGTGGCAGGCAGGGAAGGGATCATGCATGAGTCAAGGCTCCACATCAGCAGCACATTTTCCTGGCACCACAGGTCAGCAGCGACACAGATTTAAAGACAAAATTACTAAGAATGGCAGGATGGCAGCCACAGAGCATTAGACCCTGAGCACAAGGTCCAGTGTGACTGTCCTGGGTCACATGTGTGAAGCTTTGCGCATCATGGCCCAGGGAGCCACAGTCCAGGCAAGTGACTCCATCTTTCAAGTCTGTTTCCTTCTTTACCGAGGAGCATGAAAAACATCTACTTCCAAGGTGGCAGAAGGATGGGGAGAGGCAATGGGGAAGCAGAGAGGTGAGAGAACAGCGAGCCCTGTCCAGTTTCCAGTCCTTGGCACTGAGATATGTGTTCCTTTGGTAACTCCCTGGTGGGTCTTGTGGCCCTGGAACTGCTCTGACCATGTGTGCAAAGGCCTGGCAGAGTTGAGAGGCTGTGGAAGTCCCGGGTCCCTCTCGGTCTGTCCCCCTCCTGTGCCCGCCAATAACAAGCAGCTGCCTGGAAGCACTGATCTGGGAGTCGTCCTTGAGGAAACATTGGTGTAAACTATTCAGATACTCCAACAGGGACGGGGATATTTGCCCTTTCTTTTCCCGAGCTGCCTTCTCCTGTCTGGCCCAGAAGGACAATTATGGCATCTGTGCTACTCAGGTGGCCATCGTCACATGAATACAGGAAGGACAGAGCTCAACACCCGGCTATGTCTGAGATCATCAACAGCCGCTGAAAGTGTTTCTGCCATGGAGAATCACATGCAGCCAGGGACAGAGGATTTTCCCCATCCTTCCTGGGAGAAGTCTGTTCCCATGTTTCTTGTGGCAAATGTGGCTTTTGCTTTGACCCCTCCTTCCAAAAAGTACCAGGGACCTTCTACAAGGCCTTTGTTCCTTGAGCGGCTTAGTGAGGAATCCATGAGCTGCTGTGGGAAGCTCTCTGGGCATAATCCCCAGCAGGGACAGCAGCTGGCCCACCAGCTGGGCCCAGGTGGCGAGGACGTGGCCAAGGCTGCCTGGGATGGGCTCAAGGACCCTCAGTGCAGCCGCCCAGCTGGGGAAACTCCTGCGCTCCCAATCCCAGGAGAGGGCATCTTACTTCCCTTCCCAGGCCTTTCTTCCTTTTGATGAGGCAGGCAGCTGCTGTGGGGAGCTGGCCTGATAGTCACATGGACCTGGGCCATCCTCCGCAGAGCCACACTGGCGAGCCTGGTGCTGTGGATTACAATGGTGATGCCAACGCTTCTCAGGCTCCTTGTGCCCGTGACTCAACGGAGTCTCATTCTAATGCACAGTTAGGCTCAGCAGGCCTGGGGTGAGGGGCACTGAGATTCTATGTTCCTAACAAGGTCTGGATAGTGCCAGGGCAGCTAGGCCATGTCCACACCCTGAATAGGAGCGGCTCAGGTTTGAAGGCTCCCCCAGACCTGGCCAGACTGCATGGTACTGAGAAAGGTATTTAACTCTCTGTTTCCTCATCAGTTAGATGAGGTTATAATCAGCACCTCCTCTCGAAGGAAGGAGGCCCCCAGCTCCTGAGTCAGCAAAGGGAGTCTTGAAGCTTGAGCCCAGCTGTGCCTTCGGAGAAGCAAAAGGCCCCAACGGGATGCTCAGGGAGGTTGAGGCCTAGCGACTATTTCCAAGGCCTGATGGAACACTGCCAGAAGTTCTCTCTGTCTCAAGCGATGCCTCTGTAACTTAATGAGAGCCAGACTTAGGACGATCTTGTGCCTGGGAAGAGGAGGGAAGGTAGGAAGGTAAGAAGGATGGGAGGAAGAGAGGACGGGAGCGAGGGAGGAAGGGAAGGAAGGGAGTCTTTAAAGTTCTTACACAAGATTTAGCATATGAGAGATATGTAAATATTTGTTTCCCTTTCTTTCTGCTAGTGTTCCATTTTCCCATACTTTCTCAGAAAATGCAAAAAACAATCCAACAGGATAAACTGGAAGCTTCTGATGGAAATCATTCAAAGACCATGAGAATGAATATATGTCTGTAAATCACATCTGATCAGGATTCTTTGGTTACAAGTGATAGAAACTTCCACTCCAATTGTATAAAGAGGATATTTATTGAAAAGCCCATTGGCGTATGAGCAGGGCTGAATTTAAATCTTAGGACAGGAATATATCTGTATTGCTTTTGTTTTTTCTCTGTATTAGCTTCATTCTTGGGCAGGTTCTCTGTGTATGGTGACAAAGATGTCCTGCATGTTTTCTGGTCTCTTCCTGGAACAATCCAAAAAGAAAGAGAAGGAGAAGAAGGCAGCAGGCTCCTGCAAGAAGTCTTCGGCCGAGGTGAGTGCTGCACCTGTCCCTGGGTGGCCTGCTCAGCCCTGGTGACATGCTCACCCTGGAGGGGGGCTGGAGCCCAGCCGCTGCATCTCTTTGACCTGGGGAAAGGGGGCGCTACGAGTTTGTTAGCACTGCCATAACAAAGTGCCACAGACTGGACTGGGGTGGGTCCTATTCCAGTTTAGACACCAGAAATACGTTTTCTAACCGGTTTTGGAAGCTGGAAGTCCAATATCAATGCATCAGAGGAGTTGATTCCTTCTGCAGGTTCTTAGGGAAAATCCATTGCAAGTCTTTCTCGCAGCTTCTATCCATACTAGCAATGCTGGATACTCCTTTTGTCTCTCCTGGTATCACTTGGATGTCCATCTCCACTGGCTTCTGGCTTGTGTCAGCATATGTCCTTGTAACAAGACCAATCATTTGGAATAGGGCCCAGCCCAGTCCAGGAGGACTTCATGCCGACTAATTGCGTCTGAAAATAATCTATGTCTTTAAGGAGTCACATGATGAGCTTATCCCGAGCTTCCAAGCAGGCATTAATTTTTTTCTTTTTTTTTCTTTTTTTTTCTTTTAATTTTTTATTTTGGAGGTAGTAAAATACAACAGAACAAGATGGAATAAAGCCAATTGCCACAGTGTAGTGAAATTGGTACAGAACTTCACAGTAGGTTACCTGGATAACAGTAATAGGTGCCATTATATATCTCGTTATCTTCACAATAGTGGTTCTTTCAATTAGGTATAGCAAAATCAAACCAAATACAGAACATTATAGAACTTATCAAAACAGAATATTGAATAGAGCAATACCATTAACAGTGATAAAAATATTTGCCTTCAAAGAGATGGTAGAAGGAAATCCCCCTTATTTGCTATATTACATATGGTCAACCTCCCAAGAGATGCTCAGATCTCTGGCTCCCACTTGCTGGGGGAGGGGAGATGTTTGATTCTCAGTTCATGAGCCAGTAGGCTCACAGCTGCTTACCAGGGCGGCAAGCTGGTTGCTTGGTTTCCCAGCACTCTAAGTTCCAACATGGCACAGATCTCAGGAGACGCTCAAGCAGGCATTAATTTTGAGTGTGGATACCAGAAAAAATAGATCATGGATGCAGACAACATTGAAAACCTGCAGATCCCCGTAAATACCAGCTAGGTCACCAAGCATCATATCATGGAGATGTTAGTAACTCAGGCTTATCCTGGTTTCCGCATAATATGCCAATCACTGGAACAGTAAGAGAAAAACAATTTATTCCTGAAGTGGCCACATGTGAACACAGCAGAGCAAATCGCAGGTCTGCCTCCTGCAGGATGAGATTTAGGCTGGGAATGATGACTAGGTCTAATTTCATCTACTATTTTTTTTAAGGAGAAAAAAGAAAACAAAAAAAGCAAGAAGTGAACAAACCTAAAAAACAGCAACAAAAGCAAAATGACAACAAAAACAACACTAGCTATATAAGTTTTCAAAACAAAGATTTGATAGCAATTTAACAGTGGTTGTTATACTGCATATTGTTATCTTCAAAATAGTTGCTCAGGTTACCAGATACCAGAATAAAAGAAAAGAGTAAAACAGAACGAAACACTGGATTTCAAAAATAAGACAGAAGGAAATCCCCCACAGCTGCCACAATGCACACTGCCATCCTCCAAATAGACACCCAGACCACCAGCCCCAGACCTGCAAACCTGCAAAGTCAATCAAACAATACAAGCATCAAGCTATTCCTTTCACTTCAGTTGATATCATCTCACCCTGAGTTCTCTAAATCAGCAGCTGCTTATGGGGTGGGAGGCTATGCTCTGAGTCTCTTCCTAATCCCCATGGCTGTCCGGCGCCGACTCC
>PVJX010016539.1:0-40071 GCA_004027295.1 Dolichotis patagonum | reverse complement strand
GAGTAGCTGGTGTTAGGGCAAAAAGGAAAAGCAGCAGGGTTGTAAGAGCTCAACAAGACAAAAAGTGGACCGGGGATATATATAGTTCAGCGCCACAAGCACCTACGTACCTGCCAAGTGCAAGATCCTGAGTTTGATTCCCAGTAACAAAAAAAGAAAAACAAAGGTTTATTTCAGAGTAAACTTGAAAGGCACCGCTCTGGCACTAGAGACCAGACCGGCTCACTTGCAGGGGCCATGGGGTCTTGCAGCATCGTGAACATAAAAATGGGCTGTGGAAGGAAAAAGTCACGATGGGACTGGGGGGGTCAGTGCAAAGGCACTGTGGCTCTGTCATACAAGGAGGTGCCCACGGTGTCAGCTGCAGGGCTGAGAGGTGAGGTCAGCTCCAGGGTGTAACTGCCCACTGCGCTTGACGCTGAGGCTGCGGCAGGTGGGAAAGCACAGCAGGGGGCCCAACTCAGCGTGATCTCAGCTTGGGCTAGGGTGGCGGTGGTCAGGTTCCCTCAGCAGGGATCACAAGCCTGAGCCACCACGGCCGTCTCCTTGGCCTCTGGAGTGCTGTGTGACACTGGCCCTGCGCTGGATCCTTTTCCTGGAAACCCTTCCACGCTTTCAAAATCACTGATAGGTGCCTGTAACCCCAGCTACTTGGGAGGCTGAGGCAGGAGTATGAATCCTGCCTGGGCAACTTAGCGATTTAATGAGATCCTGTTTCAAAAGAAAGGAAGAAAGAAAGTGACAGGGCTGTAAGTCAGCACAGCCCTTGGAGCCATCCTCAGCTCTGCAGAGAAGTGTGATTTTTTTTTTTTTTGGAAATACCACTAATTCTGAGGCCACAGGGCTGAGGGATTTGCTGTACATGACAGCTCTGACGGAAGCCACCACACTGGTCACCGTGTTCCCCAGCACGAGTTGCTCTCTGCTCTCTGTCTCAGTCCCTTCCTCCCCTTAAACCTCTTCCCAGGAAGTGAAACGACACGCGTCAGGAAGCTGACTGATTAGCAACTTTTCTCTAGATTTAGGGAACCCAGGTGTTTGGTGATAATGCCCATGTGTCGGCCAAGGTCGTCCTGATCACAACCTTGGGAAGCAGAGTCCTGTTTAACATGGGGAAACTGTGTGTTTGGTTTGCATGGGGGTCACCTAGGGGATCTGTGATGACTGCAAAGAGGTCTTCACATCCAGAGGGACAGAGGCGGGTCTGGAGCTGGATGTGTGCACTGCCCTTCGCTCCTCTCCTTTCTTGTCAAAGCCCTGGGGTACAGTGATAAACTCCTGAATTCCCCGAGATGGGTGGCTGAGGCAGGAGGCTCAAACTGGGAACCAGCCTGAGCAAAACCTGTGTCAAAAATAAGGGTTGAGCATGTGGTTGGGTGGTAGAGCACTTGCTCAGCACACATGAGGCCCAGGGTGTCCCCTGTGGTGGCCGCCCCTGCAGTGAGCCCTTTGTGTCCCCAGAGTTCTCCAGGGTAGAGCTTTGAGGATGACAGTCCTTCCCAAGGGCTGGCTCATGAACAAAACCTGATTTCTTCCCACCAGCTGTCCTCCTGGCTCTCCGGGCCCAGTGTTTCTGTCCTGCAGGACAGTGAGATGGGGACAGGATGGCACTGTCCTGCAGGAAGTGTGGACTCTTTAGCGGCAGGGACAGCGAACACCCCAAAGTCTGCCAGCTGTAAAAGTCCCACCTGCTGTGCTGCACCCAGGGTCCCTTAGCAGGAGTGACGCACCCCACTTGGCAACCATCAGGGGTTCATGGTTGTCTCAGGTGACAGCTTGGATGGTGTCATTGGGCAGACACACAGCTGGGTCAGCCCAGACCCACATCCCAGGGCCTGCAGGATTCTTCTGTGAATCCCTGGCCTGGCTGGAGGGCAGCACTCCGGCCCTGCAGGAGCCTGGGTGGGAAGACAGAGCTCACATTCTGCCAGGCCTGGCTTAAAAGTTTTAAGAGGCTGTGAAGGGGCTCAGTGGTAGAGAACTTGCCAGGCATGCACACAAGGCTCTGGGTTAGATCTCTGGTTCTGCTAAGGAAAAAGCTGAGACTTTAGAAAGAGGCGCTGCTGAGGGCACGCAGGCCCGAGGCGTGTCGGTGGGTGGCACTGTGGGACGCCGCTGTGCAGACCTGTGCCATGGTGCTCGGGAAGCCAAGAGTGGATTGTGGATTCTGTGCAGCAAACACTTATGTGTCTGTAGAAAGGACATGAGGGTGGGGACTTGCATAGGTGTGTGTGCACCTGTGTTCGCAGCAGCACGTTCCCTAAGAGCCAGCGAGTGGCAGCAGCCTGGTGTTGGCTGTGGGTGCGCTGTCCTGGGGTGACCTTGGGCCTCGGGTCAGGCGTGTTTGCCACACACAGAAAGGTGGGAGTTGCATGGCTCAGCTTTCACCACGCACCTAAAACAGGCAAGATCTCGAGGCTGCCGGGTTGGGGGGGGGTGTCCCTGTTCTGTGCGAACAAGTTCTCTTTGGCGGTGATGGGATAGTGTGGGTGGCACACGCATTGTGAGTGCAGCGCCTCAGCGTGGTTAAATGGTGAATTTTTTGTTGCTTTGTTTTGAGACAGGGTTTCGCTGTGTAGTACAGGCTGGCTTGGACTCCCGGGCGCCTTCTTCTAAGAGCCACTGGCCTCCGACTCGGCGATGCCCCCCGCTCAGCCTCTGAGGGGTGGCACACACCATCACACCCAGCTAAGTGCTGAAGTTTCTATTGCGCACAATTCACCACATAAACCAGCCCAACCCCAAGGATGTTGGTGCCCCCCAGGACTGGCGCCAGAGGCTGGATCTGTGTGACTGCAATGTGTACAAGAGCCAGCAGCTTCCAGGTCTTGGAGGAGACCTGGCAGCCAGGGGCTGGGCACCTTCAGTGGTCTCGAGGGGTCAGGCGTGGTGCTGTCCCATGATGTGGAGCAGGGATCAGGTGGTCCTTGGGGAGGGGTGGCTTGGAGGCTGGCTTGACACACCAACCCTTGGGGACTCTGGCCTGAGTGACTGAGTGAGGGGCAGGGCACCCAGAGCCCCAGGGCAGGGCCTACACAGCAGTGTGGCTCAGGACCTCCTCCTGCGGATGAAGTGGGTGCTGATAGGGATGCTGATGTCATGCAGTGGTCTCAAGCTGACCACATCCCTGACACTGTCACCATGCTGGGACCATGGCCTGGGGACAGGTGGGGGCTGTAGGGTCAGTCTTCCCCTCACCTACAGCCTCAGGGGACTGCCAGGAATAGTTTCAGGTTAGGTGACCCCTTCTTCCACAGCTGCAGGGGGTCCAGCTTTTGCCTGTGTCTCTGTAGGACAGTCACCACTGCGATGGACACAGCCAAGTTGGTCACGAAGTCTTGTCCTGGCCACCTCCTTCCCCATCATGTAGGGTCAATTCCAGGGAGACACAGGGGCTACACTCTCACCTGCCTATACCCCAGGGGATCTGCCATCACTTGGAAAAGCCAGGCGCCCCCTTCTTAGAGCCACTGGCCATCTGCGCCCCCCACCCCAATGACTCTGGGCAGCCAGGGCTCCCTTCTTCCGTGGCCCTAGGCCCTGCCTGTCATGGGGCTGGCAGTGAAGCCAGGAAGGAAAAGTGCTGAGAGCAGAGCAGCTATCCTGGGGCTGGACCCCTGTTGGAGCCATGTGAGGATGAGCTGAGGATCTGGTGGGGAGGGTGTGGGGCTGGGGCCTCAGGGACCTTGAGTTCTTTGAAGAGTCCCTGAGCCCTCCATGGAATTCTCGGGTCTCCATGGTGACCATCTCCATGGGGACATAATCGGTGCCTAGGAACCTAGAGTTTGTGAAAAGGACCAGTGGGAGGAAGAGGCTGGCTGCAGTTGGAGCGCCAGTGAGATTCAGCACTAGCCCCACCCAGACCGTCACAAGGCACTCCCAGTCACGTGACCAGATTCACGTGACCACAGTGCCGGTTTACAGAGCTAGAATGGGTCCCCAGTACAGGGACATGGTGTGTCCCCGGACTAGCCCCTCTGTCTTGCTGCTGGGCCTGGTGCTGCTCAGTCTCGGAGCTGCTCAGCCCTCTGGCAGCCTACCTGGCCAGCACAGCGCTGACCCTGAGTTCCGGGAGTACTACTTCGAGCAGCTCCTGGACCACTTCAACTTTGAAAGTTTTGGCAACAAGACTTTCCGCCAGCGATTCCTGATGTCAGGTGGGCTGGCCCCCGGCGGCCCATAGCCCCAGGTCCCCGACCTGGTGCCCTGTGGCTCTGGCCTCACCACCACCACCCCACCTCCCACAGACAAATTCTGGAAGCAGCCCAAGGGCCCCATCTTCTTCTACACGGGAAACGAGGGCGATGTGTGGACCTTTGCCAACAACTCGGGCTTCCTGGTGGAGCTGGCGCAGCAGCAGGAGGCCCTGCTTATCTTTGCGGAGCACGTGGGTACCTGGCCTTTTTGGGAACTAGGGCTGGCAGTGCGGGCGGGGTTGGGCTCAGCTGTCCTTCCTCCGCACCCGCAGCGGTACTACGGGAAGTCGCTCCCATTTGGCGCCCAGTCCACCCAGCATGGGTACGTGCAGCTGCTGACCGTGGAGCAGGCGCTGGCCGACTTCGCCGTGTTGCTGCAGGTCTTGCGGCGGGACCTCTGTGCCCAGGAGACCCCAGTCATCACCTTCGGAGGGAGGTGGGTCTGAGGTTGCCCTGGGGTGAGGGGCTACCTCTGCCTCCCTCTTGGGGCTGAGTCTGAGGCAGGAAAGAGGAAGTGGGTTCTAGGACCCTCAGCCCTGAGGTCAGGTTGGGTTGCCAGCCTCAGGGGTGTCTTCCCTTGGCCAGCTACGGCGGGATGCTCAGCGCCTACATGAGGATAAAGTACCCCCACCTGGTGGCAGGTGCGCTAGCGGCCAGTGCACCTGTCGTAGCTGTCACAGGCCTTGGCGACTCCTATCAGTTCTTCCGGGATGTTACAGCGGTGAGTGAGGATCCGGGGGCCCCCCAGGCCAGCCCAGCTGGGCGCTGTAGCAACTGCTGTATCCTCTCTAGAACGTGTATGGCCAGAGCCCCAGGTGTGTCCAGGCTGTGCGCGAGGCCTTCCAAGAGATCCGGGACCTGTATCTGCAGGGAGGTGAGAGGCGGGCCCACCGGCACCCATATCCTGCACCTTCTGGCCCACACCTACCCAGAGTTTCTAACCCCTGCCCCCCACTGCAGCCTATGAGCGGATTAGCCAGGAGTTTGGGACCTGTCAGTTACTCTCGGGCCCGGAGGACTTGACACAGCTCTTCATGTTTACTCGGAATGCCTTCACCGTGCTGGCCATGATGGACTACCCATACGCAACTGACTTCCTGGTCCCTCTGCCTGCCAACCCTGTCAAGGTGAGGTCTCTTCCCTAGGGAGGCTGTCACACACTGGGCCCTGGGCCGCTTTCCCCACTGTGTCCCGAGGGTCCACAGCCTCGGCCCTGCTCCTGGGACCAGTGAGCATGGAGCTGGCTGGCTCCTTGGCTGAGGCACACCATGGTTCCCCCCAGGTTGGCTGTGACATGCTGCTGAGTGAGGCCCAGCTGATCACAGGGCTTCGAGTGCTGGCAGGTGGGTCAGTTAGACGTGGGGTGAGTGTGGGGCACTGGCATTGGCAGGGCAAGGACCTGCAGCCCTAGCCCAGGCCTTATGAGTCCCTGAGCTGCCCCCGGCTGCCTGGGCTCAGGCTGGCGGGCAGCGATGCAGTGCAGTGGGCACCCCATCCAGCAGGAGGGTATCAGGTCATAGCTGACGGCAGAGCCCAGGAGGCTTTCCTCAGAGCTACGTGGGGGGAGCCCACCCCAAAGGGGACAGATTGGTGGCCACTATCCCACACCCCTCCTCCCCAGGGCTGGTCTACAACGCCTCGGGCACGGAGCACTGTTATGACATCTACCAGTTGTACCACAGCTGTGCTGACCCTACGGGTTGTGGCACGGGCTCCGATGCCCAGGCCTGGGACTACCAGGTAGGCCTGGGTGACCTGGGCTGGCAGGGTGGGTGGGGGTAGTGTCCTGTCACCTGACCTCACATGGTACCCCCAGGCCTGCACAGAGATTAACCTGACATTCAGCAGCAACAACGTGACCGACATGTTTCCCATACTCCTGTTCACCGAGGAGCTCCGCCAGCAGTACTGCTTGGAAAAGTGGGGCGTGTGGCCCCGGCGCAATTGGCTGCAGGCCAGCTTCGGGGGCGGCGGTAAGGCTGGGGCCTGTTCTACCCCTTACTCAGCTTTGGGCATACACCAGCCCCTCACTGTCCTTGCTGTATCCCTTTTAGACCTCAAGGGCACCACCAAAATCATCTTCTCCAACGGTGACCTGGACCCCTGGGCTGGCGGTGGGGTGAGTCTTGGCTGGGGGGTCTGGGTGGTCCTGTGCAGGGTTCCCTGCCAGACTCCATCAAGTCTGCTTTGCCTTTGCCTACTTGTGCATTGGTCCTTACCATTTGGCTCTGAGCCTCTTGATTTCCTCTCCTGTGTTAAGTCAACTACTGTGGACTCAGGTCTGACTCTATGACCTTTCCTTTCCACTGGGACTTCTGAGGCTTCACACTTGGCCCGAGTTACTGCTTTTGCTGCACCCTGCTGGGTGGGCAGGGGGTTGCAGTGGGCCCGCGTGACGGGAAGGTTCTCTTGCTGCCCACAGATACACAGGAACCTTAGTGAGTCTGTGATTGCAGTCATCATCCAGGGCGGAGCCCATCACCTGGACCTCAGGTTGGTGGAGTGGCCTCTCAGCTGGGCTAGGTGGGACGGGCTCAGGGCCCCTGCCATGCTCAGCAGACCTTTGCTCCTTTGCAGAGCGTCTCACCCAGAGGACCCTGCATCTGTCGTCGAAGTGCGCAAGCTGGAGGCCAGCCTCATTTGGGAGTGGGTAAAGGAGGCCAGGAGTGGGCAGTGGCCAGCCCCACAGGAGGAGCAGACACTCCTGCAACAACGCCAGCATAACTGAGGGAGCACCTCAGGGGCCCCTTGTGGGTCATGGTGGCCAACCCAGGGCAGTGCCACTGGAGCACAAGGGGGGTGGCTAGGTGGACGCCTGGGGCCAGGACAGCACAACTACCCTGTCCAAGGCCTATAGGAGGGAGCAGATGCTGCACACAGCCACCAAACCAATAAACGTTTAATAAAGCACAGACTCCTCGGCACTGAGGTCGATATTAGGGTGATGACCCCGCCAGGATGGCGCTCTGCACAGGGCAGGGGGACACTGGAGCCACAGTGCAGCCAGCGCCGGCTCACTGCATGGCAGACGAGCTTTCCAGTTGGTCCCTGGCCCCAAGACAGCTGCTGTCTCTAAGTCCCTGGCCCCAGCCAGCCCTGCCCTTGTAGCACACCTGCAAGGGGGGCTGGCACAGAGGAATGCATGTCCTCAGTTGCCTGCCCATGAGCCCGGCCCAGGAGGGCTGCAGCACAGCCACCCTGTGGGGAGGGCAGGGGACGCATTAGCTGGCCTTTCCCTGAAGACGCCTCAGAGGAAGCCCCTGGGCACTTGCTATCCCAGGAGGGAATGCAGCTGCAACCAGGACCCAAGCTGCGAGTGGCCAGGAGACAGGTCCTGCCCACCTCAGGAGCTGGGTCTGGAGGGGTGTGGGGCGTGAAGGCCCTGAGGCCCTGTCTGGGGGTCCTGCCCAGTGCTGCCTGTGCTCTGGCTTTCCAAGGAAAGGGGCCTCCCCAACCAGGGCTTGGCAGGTTTCGCACAGGACTGCAATGTGCTGCCCCGAGGGGCCCCAGCATCAGCCTCAGGACAGGAACACTGCCCCCGACACCCAGGATGAGGAGGACCACACGAAGGCACAAAGACCCCACTCTGGGCAGGGTGTGGCACAGGCGCTGCCTGTCCTGGCCACAGGGTGCTGCCCAGGGTAAAGGTCCTGCTCTACTGCAGGAAATAGCCCAATATGAGATACGGGCCCAGGGACCCCCACAGGCCTCTTCCCACCCACAGGTACCCTCGTTCCTAAGCACTGTAACGGGCAGGGAGCTGACCTCATCCAGCTGGGAAGTCCCATTCCATCCGGCAGCCTGCAAAGCCACCGGGAGGATCCCTGAGTCCAACATGTAAACACCACAGCAGGCCGCAGCAGCCTGGCCCTTAGCTCAGAACACCCCTACACTCTGTGGGCCACGGCTCAGCTGCCCCATAGCTCTTCAGAACACAGGAGGCTGAAGCCGCCAGGTGACCAGTGACCCTGGGACCACCACACGGCTCCCTGCAGTAAGCCACAGATGTTCAAGGGTTTGGACTGACGATTCAAGTGTCTCAGAGGACAAAGCCAGAGGCTGCCATGGACCAGTCATCCTGAACCCCATGCCTGCAGACCAGGGCAGAGTCAATGGCCAGGGGCCACGGCAGGAACACAGGGACGCTCAGCAGTGGCCCACTGCCACCACACCGATGCTCTGAAAACACCTGCGGTCCCAGAGGCAGCTGCTTCCCTCCCGCAGGCCCAGGCCAGGCGCCAGCCCTAGGCAGGGCTCCAGATGGGCAGGGGATGGGCCTCGGTATTGAATACATAGTGGTCCAGGCTGAGCAGGTCTGGATCGTCAGAGAACAGCAGGTACAGATACTTGAGAGTCTCGCCCAGGAAGAAGCTCTCCATCTTATCCCTGGGCTCTGGCTTTTGGGTACTCTGCACGTTGTTGATGGAAGAATAGCCACCGGAGCGGACCTGTGTAAGAGCACAGGGCCTGGAGATGGGCCTGTACACCTGAGCCTGCACACTTGGGGACAGCCCTTGGGAGACCCACCAGCTACAGGTAACACCCCCAGTTCCAGCCCCACAGTGCGTGAGCCCCAGGGAAGGCTTGGGGATGCAGTGCCCAGGCTGAGGGATCTCCAGGGCCCAGTGCCTCACACCGGTAGAGAAAGGGCAGGGGCTGCTGGAGGAAGCCCCAGGCCCAGGGCAACACACAGAGAGCCAGGGCTGGGTCCAGGTATATATCGCTGCACTGCAGTGACCAAAAGCTGGGCTGCACATGGCCTTTCCTGGATGATATGTCTCTTCAACAGTGGGCAACAGATACAGGCCATTGTGGGGACCTCTCCCAGAAGAGTACTGGCAGCCACCAGGCATGATGGGCCTGACGCCAGCAGCCCCCATCAGGCTGTGCGCAGCTGAGGTGCAGCCTCAGAGGCCCAGCCTACCCAGCTCTGCAGCAGCACCCGAGGGTACAGCCTACCCAAGGCCTGTGGCACCCAGCCATGCCGCAGCCAGCACCTGGGATGCTGGGACCAACACTCACCCGCGTGTACTTATTGAAGCTCTGCAGGATCTCCCAGCCCCAGTCCTGGTACTTGCGGTCCCCCGTGACACGATACAGGTAGAACAGACTCTCCACAGTCTCAGGGCGCAGCAGGTTGTGCCTGTCAGCCGGCTGGGGCACAGGGGATGCTCAGGGCACAGCCAAGCTCTTGGGCGCCACCCCCACCTGAGTACGGCCCCAGGCTCACCTTGACTATCACATCCTTCAGGTCGGGCCGGGAGAAGGTATTAAAGTGGGCGATCTCTGGACTCAGCCCCGTCTCCATTTGGTGGTTCATCTGGTAGCAGGTCTCCATGAGCGCCAGGGCCAGCTCCATGTGCTCAGTGGGCAGGCCATGGTGGACACCCAGGGCCAGCGTCCCTGGCAGGAAGCACACCAGATGGTCCTGGAATCAGAGGGGCTCCTCACAGCTGGATCCGGATCTGCACCACTTGCCTACTCGGCCCCCTCCTCCCAGGTGTCCCCCAGCAGGGAATAGGGGCACTAGCTGGATGAGGGCCCGGGTCCAGCACCTCCTGCCCTGGGTCCCTGTCTCCCACTGCTGCCTACTGGGTACCTGAGGAGCCTTCTATGGAGGACAGCTGGCTTGGGGGGTGGGGTCCCATGTCCTCTTGGCAAATCAGTGAGGCACTGGCCAGAGACAGGTGGGCAGGGTGGGCACCCCAATGGCACTCATATTTCTTGCCCCAAAGTCCTTGTTCCTTCTAACATGTAGACTCAGGTACCTCAGAAGCCACAAAGAAGGCCCCACCGGCCCAGCCCACACAGCTCACCATCTTGGCACTGAAGCGGCCATGGGCGAGCTCCCCAACAAAGATGAGCTTCCTGGGCTCGGAGCGCTGCAGCAGGTGTGCTTTTATCCCCTCGATGGCCTCAAGGTAGTCCTCCAGCAGCCTGCGGATACCAGTGGGTCAGCATCCCCTGGCTGCACCAGTGCACAACCTGCTGAGGGCTGCACCACCCGTTCACGTGTGCAGATGCCACATGCACAGCACAGGATGACCCCTCACCCCATGAGGGCGTGGTGGGGACACATTCACACTCATCCTGCACTGCTGCAGGTCCCGACAGGACGGGGGCAGAAGGTGGGGAAGCTGGCCTGAGGACAGCGGAAATGGCCTCACTGTGTCTCCGTCTTCCCGCCCTGGATCCACTGCTTCAGCAGGTACTCATAGTAGCTGTCGGCCCTGGCGCCCAGCGTGAACACACCCAGGTGGGTGAAGAGGCCGCTGTGCGTGTTGATGAACATGGGTACCAGTCCGTCCTTCTTCCCGGACAGGGAGTGGATGTGCCTCGTCACATTCTCCACGGCCTCCTGCAATAGACAAGGGTTATTGTGGGGAGCTTCTCACAGTCTACAGAAGCTCCCTAACCCAGCTCAGGAGGCCACCACTATCCATGTCCCCGCACTGTGCAAAGGTCACAAGAAAGGCCGAAACACCAGCCACCAGCAGACACCGAGCAGAAACCTCAGTGGCAGGCACACTTGTACACCAGGCCCTGGCTTCCATTCCTGGCCACCAGAGGGGACACACTCAAGTGACATTCCTCCAGAGAGGACACACAGGGAAGTGTTCAAGTCATTACAGGCAAAAGGTGGCAAGATCATCATGAGACGGAGCCTCACACTGTGAGGTTGGTTGCCATGAAAACAGACAACAACAAGTGCTGACAAGGACATAAAGAAATGGTGCCCTGGGCACTGTGGGGAACGCAGAAGGCATGAAAACAGCCCGGCCTTCCATGAAATCACACAGGACCGCCACCCAGCCCAGGACTACCACCTAGCTCAGCCCCGCCAGGTTGAGGTCCAGAGCCTGAAGACCTGAGAGCAGCTGTCCACCCGCCCAGCTCCCAGCAAGCTTATTCACTGGGCTGGACGGGGCGAAACCCACAAAGGTGAGCAGACAAACATGAGCTGTCCCCATGCCAAGGCCAGAGACTGTGCTCGGCCACCACACAGCAACATGGACAAAGGGGCTGGGCGCCGAGGGCCAGCACTGCAAGATTCTATTCTTTCTCTTTTTTTTTTGGTACCAGGGATCAAACTCATGACCTCCTGCTCGCCAGCCAGGCACTTACATTACACTGCTGAGATTCAGCACACAACTGACAGACAGACGGTGGCGCAGGAATTGCAGAGCCCGGACGGAGTGCAAGTTTTTGTTTACTAGGGACACTTTCAGTTTCACATGCGAAAGATGGACAGAGGTTGCTGGCAGTGAGAGCCACAAAAAGCCGAGGTGTTCTTAATGCCAATGAAAAGTATGACTAAAGATGCCTAAGCAGGTAAATTGTGCCTGCATTTTCTTATAGCAAACGAACACCACAGAGGAAGATTAACACACATGCGTGCGCGCGCGCGCGCACACACACACACACACACACGCATTGCACTGCAGGGTACTTGTGACTCGGAAGGGCCAGCTCTAGTGGGACTCGAGACCCATCTTACCTGGAATTTTTTATTCCCCGTGAGGCGAGAGAGCTCCCGGAACTCCAGCTGGATGCTCGTCACCTCGGCCACCGTGCTGTCTGAAGTCCACCGGGGTGGGTGGGCGACTCCAGTGCCGATGTTCACATCAGAGTACGGGATCTTGGAGGGCGTGGCAAAGGCAGGCATCAGGCGGTTTCCAAAGTCTTCCTGGCAGAGAAAAGCAGCACAGGATCAACATTCCTGGTCCCCAGGGCCTCTTCCCGCCTCCGTCTAAGTGGGGAGATTCGGCTTGGTGGCCTCCCAGCCATGCAGGCAGCGAGCGAGCTGCAGGCCAGCAGTGCCAGGTGGCTCCTCCTGAAGGCGCGGTGAACACGTGTGGAGACAAAGCTGGAAGGAGGTCCAAGCAGGAGCCACTCACAGCTTTCCTCAGGAACAGGCTGTCCCCCGAGAGGTGGTAGGTGCTCAGCAGGCCGCCCAGAATGCGGATGGTGCTCTCAAACAGGTTGACGTCCACGTCTTTCTCAAAGTTTAGCTTTGTTGACACCCACGTCCTGGCTTCTTTAAACTCTGTAACAAGAGTGGGGTTCAGCAGTGGACTCGTGATCTCCTTCTCTTCCATCTTCCCCAGTCCTCCTGAAAGAAGGATCCCTGCAGTGTCAGGGCCTGTTGCGCCTGGGGGTGACCTGGAGGCCATCACTGTGCAGACAGGAAAGGCAGCACAGCAGCCCTGGGAAGCACAGGTGGCCCCACAAGCACTGTGATGCAATGACAGTGAGTTGCTGAGGTCCTCAAGCTGTTACGTCTCCAAGCGTTTTACTATCAACTCCAGAAGGACCTCAGACACTTCCCAGTTAGCTGGACTGGGGGCCTCAGGAGTACACCATGGAGATTGGGGGGCTCCTGCGCCCTGCAGAACAGGCTGGAGATGTCCCCTGGACAGCCCCCTCCACACCCACCCTTGGCTCTCAAGGAGTCCATGGGACAGCTGCTCAGACTGGCCCTGGACGGCAGACACAAGATCAGATCCCAACCACACAGGACACATCCTGCCCTGTGCCTGAGGAGGTGCAGCCCAAGCCCAGGAGGAAACAGCCCCACACTGCTCAGGACCAAGCTCGTGGGTACCTTTCTTCAAACCCAGAAGCCACATGGTATCCAGGGCGTCGATCAGGGTGAGGCCCAGGCCGAACCACTCACTGAAGGTCCTGGACACGGGCTTCAGCTCATCGTGGCCCCAGGAGAACTTGCGGTACCCCTTCCAGGCATGGAGGAAGGCCTCGATCACCCCTTTCTGGCGTCTGTTTGGGGGGGCTAGAGGGGAAAGCACAGGTAGTGGGGACACTACCCAGCTCTCCGCTGGCGGGGCCCTTCTGTGTTCCTCAGGGAGCATGAGCAGAGGGACGTGCCTGTGGTGGCATGTGGAGCAGAGGGGCACAGAGCACTGCAGCAGAGCAGCAATTCTGGGGAAAAAGGGGCTGTAATGGGACCCCAGGGACAGCCATGCCAGGCCAAAGCACTGAGGTCACCCCGCAGGGCGTGCATGATCCCACCTCTTTCAGGCCGCAGGAGCATCTGGTCGAGGGGGACAGACACCATCCCATGATGCAACACAAAGCGGCAAACGTGCTCACCGGGCTCACAGAGCACGACATGGATGCAGAGCCAGGAGCTGTTCATGGCACGGGGACAGTAAGCAGGTTCCTGGCCACAGCTGCGTCCTACTGGTCAGTGCCCTATGAAGCTTTGTCCTCATCCAGTGAGTGGTGAGCACGAGTGTCACACTAGACGCTCTCCCACCAATGAAGACCCTGTCCATGGCCAAGGCTTGGCCACACCTAAGGCCATCACAACCTTGACATGGCCCTGCTATGCTAGCCACAGGCCTGTGGAGGTGGCCACAGCACTGTCACAGCAGGCTAGTCGCTCCCTGGCTGCAGAGCGGAGACTCAGAGACACTTTCACCTCAGAGAACACCATGAGGACAGAAGGCCAGCCATGTGCAGAGCTGCCGTGTGAGGACTCCTCAGGCACAGGGAGAAGGGACACTTGAAGGGACAGTCATGGCCAGAGATTCCAAGGTGCAACCAGGCCCAAGCACAGAGCTATGAAACCAAATCTCCCAAGCCAACGCTGGCAGCAGTGAAATTTCTGCTGCTGGGCACTCAGACAGGGGCCAAAGGACATGTGGCACAGGCTGGGCCTATGCCCGGAAGGTTGGGCAGCAAGGTCCTCACCAGGCTCCTTCTGCGTCCTGGCCGCTGGCAAAGAGGGTGTGGTGGAGGTGCCGGCTGCTCTTCTTGAAGGACGCTCGGTGACCTGCTCAGGCTCAATCACTGCTCCCCGCCAGCTGCAAGAGATGAGGAGGGCTGTTGGGACTCTACCTGCCATGAACCCCAACCCTGTACCCAGAGGGCCCCGACGCCAACAGTGCTGTGGCCACATGTGGATAGGAAAACAGGCAGTCAGTCTTGATGCCCACCAGCATGGGCATCTGCCTGTGGAGAGGACAATGCTAAGGCTGTCCCAACATAGACAGCCATGGAGTCAGAGACTGGAGCACAAGAAGCCTAAAGGCAGTGGTGCTGGAAAAAGTGACACCAGAGAGGGGAGCACTCGAGAGGCTGAGACAGGAGGACTGCCAGGAGTTCAAAGCCAGCCTGGGCCGGGGATTTAGCTCAGCAGCATAAGCGCCTGCTTTGCAAGCGTGAGGTCATGAGTTCGAGTCCTAGTACCAAAAAAAAAACAAGAAAGAAAGAATAGCAAGACGGAAAGGAAAAATAAAAAAGAAATGTGACTGTATAATCAAACCTCAATGAAGGCAACTTTCCCAGACACGCTCCATTGCAGACAAGGTGCCAGTCTGCTTGTGAAGCCCCCAAGGCTGCCTGTGACCGAGCAGTCAGCCCCGCCGGGCCGGTACTCTCAGTACCTGATGACTGTTCGCAGAGGGGTTTCTTCCTGGCGAGTGTCCCGCAGGGCCTCACCCTGTGTCCCATCCTTGGAGCCAATGTCGGGGGCTCTGATCTGCAGACGGGGTGGTCCCCACCAGATAGGCTTCCGAGGTTTCTGTACAAACACCAGAGTCACAGATGAGAACAGCTCGCCTGCTGTGGGCAGTGCTTCCTCGCTAGCCCAGGCCTCTCTCCTCCCATACGCCCACCCGGGACAGGGTCGGACCCCATGTGCTCCCCGATCTTGGGGAACGGCTTCTATTCTGAAGAGGGTCTGCCAGGTGGAGAGCCAGATCCTTAGGAGTGTGGAACACGCCACCTGGCTAGCTAGTTAGGGCCTGAACAAAGGGTGGGACAGAGTTCAATGCTGCCACCGAGCTTGGAGTGGGGAAAACAGCAAGGACAAAGACCCCAAGGATGGGAGCAGGGGAGTCACCGCCTCAGCCTGGAAGCTGGCAGGGAGCCATGGCTTTCTCTTCCAGACAGAGCAAGGCCTACAACATACTGGCACAGGCCTGCCACTCACTGAGGGGCGTCCCACCCTGTTCCCAGTCCTTCCCTGGCAGCAGGTCTGTACCCCACCCATGACCTAGCTGTTGAGTGGTGAGAATCCTCAGGAGACAAATGACGCAGTATATTAGTGTAACCCACGCCCTAGAAACCCTGAGATTCTACAGTGTGCAACAAGAATCCAGATATATACCCACACTAAAACCTTATATGGGCACACAACCTACATCCAGAAACCAACATGCTATGTGCTCCACAGTGGCCTTGGGATCCCACCAGCTTCTCCAGAAAAACTGCCCTGTGCACACAGACCTTCACCTGAGACAGGCTCCCCCAGCCACAGCAGTGCACAGTGGCCCTGCGCTATGCTGGAGCACCACACGATGCAGGCTGAGACTATCCTGGCCTTTCCATCCCCAGCCTCCACCACTATGGGGCCAATCAGACACTGCTCAGCTACACAGATGTCATTTTTTACAGCAGGTGTTTGTCCAGAAACCTGTACAGCCCCATAGCTTTCTCCTGCTCTTTGGGTGGAACATCCAGCAATCTGAATAGACAGCCTCTCTCAGGCAGAAAGAACAACAATGTATTTAAAGTGATGTGGCCTCCAGCTCACCAACAAACCCTTCATGTTTGGACCCCTGGCCAGTGCACAGAGGCTGGGCTCCTCTCAGGTTGGGAGGCCCCTGGGAGGCAGCTTCCTCCAGCTGTGCTCTGGCACCCAGTACTTGGCTGCCAAGGGAAGCCTTGAGGCCACATCAGCTGGCCACACTTGGGCCATGTGGATAGTAGTGATTGACATCCAAGGCCAATGTGTGCAGAGCTGCCTCTAAGTGGCCCCTGGCCCACTCTCTAGGCACTGGGTGAGGCTGTTTGAGTCCCAGCCCACTCTCACTGGTATGCTTACTTCTGGCTCTCTTACTGCTTGTTCCATCTCTGGACCCCCTGCTCCCTGCTTCCACACCCCAAATGTCCCAGCCTGGCACCCCAGGCCTAGGCTTGGTCCTTCTCCACTCTTGCTAGACAATACGCACCATCTCTATGGGAACCCTGGTGCCATCTGCCCACAGATAGGCCCACTGCCTCCTGGGCACCACCAACAGAGCAGAGCCTAGCAGCTTCTCCACATCTCTAGACTCTTCCTGCAACCCTCATCCTGCCTAGGGATCCACTGCCTACCAGCCTTCACCCTGTCCTGCAGAGTGTCCCTGTCACCAGGGTCCCAGTGTCCACAGCTGTTTTCCCCTGCATCCCGCCCTCCTCTCCTGAGGCCTCAACATTGCATTCCCACCCTACCACCTGGCTTCAAGCCAACACACACAGGTACTCTTGTCAAGTTTCCTGACACCTCCAGGTGACACTACCATGCTGGTCACACTCCCTCTGACACCTGTCCCCCGACTCAGCCCTGAGAACTTCTCTTCCAGAAATACATTTCCTCCTCCTTGCTTGGGTAGTGTCAGGGACTTAGTCCTACTCTGCCTATCCTAACCACAACTAGGCTTCTCAGCCTGCAGGTGGTGTTCTCAAGGGGCTGTCCTGGCCCATAGCACACACTGCCCTTCTGTCTCCCACCTCCTGCTCTTTCCATTCACAACCTACAACTTATCCTGCCAACCTGATCCAGTGTGCTGCTCATCTCTCGCTGCCTCTCCTTTTGGTCTGTGGCCTCAAGATAAGAGACAGGTCTTTGTCGCTGTGCGGCAAGCACCTAACACAGGAGCCAGCCACAGTGGGTGTCCAGATAACAGGTGGCTATGCCTCTCTCCTCCCCAGCACTCATGCAGCCAGCCCAGGACAGGGGCATGTGATGGGGAACTACACAGTGCGTGGTAGAAGAGTTTTGCTTGGCCTGCCTGAAGCAGTACCAACCGCCTTGCAATGCCTGGTGTGACTCCACAGAGTGCTACATGCAAGTACCTGAGGCAACATTGTGAGCACATCTTCTGGGTTGGTGTTTGCCTTCTGAGGAGCTGGTAAGACAGGTGGGTTTGCTGGTTTCGGTCCAGGCACTTCCACCCTCAGCCTCTCCCCTTCTGTGGGGCTGCTGCCTAGAGCTGCAGAGAGAACCCTCCATCTCAATGGCACCACCAGCCCTGGGGGAGGCTAAGTGACAGGGCCACACAGGAGGGCTCTGGGAAGTCACTGGATTTCAGAATGGCCAGAAGGAATCTATTACTTTGCAAAGCTTCTTGCAGTGTGTCCCGTTGCGCCTCCATGTTTCCTCAACTGTGGCTGTCCCAGAGAGCACAACACAGTGCCTAGCAGGCAATCTGCCTATAAGAGCGGCAGGGTGCCGCAGCCTTCCCCCAGTACAACCATCTTGGAGAGGATTGGGAGAGGCTCTCTGTCCTCCCCAGAAATCTGCTGCGTTTTCCTGACACACGGTATTGGGTGCTAGGACAGTAAAGGAATGGTCAGGACGCAGTGTTCAAGCTCATGCTTGACATTCTCTGAAGGAGAGAAGCCAGGGACAGCAGTGCTGACCCCAGATACCCAGGCAGTAGTTATCTGGCACCAACTACATCTGTGTGCCACGGTCAGGTGGTTGCTCACTGCTCCCATTTCCTACCCCTCTGCATTTCCTGCCACCTTGCTGCCATACAGGCCTCCTGAAGCTGTTACAGTGGACTATGTGACCGCATCTGCCCTTAGCCCAAGTATCCTCAGGCGCCACTGGTGTTTCTGGTACCTTTCCACTGGCTGGAGGAGTGGGTGTAGGACAGGAATGCACATAGAACCAGAAAGGCCAACAGGAAGAGAATCACGTTCCGCTGTAATCTCGACAGCTGCTTCCATTTCTAGGGAGAGGGCAAAGAATGACATTTCTTACTGAAAACGTGACAACTGAACTTCTTTCACTGTAACAGATGCAGGGAGGCCAGCAAGTTCTTCGAAAAGTCCCATGGGTCGGTTGTGCACATCTGCATGCAGAAAAGCTCAGGGTCAGCAGGGTTTGCCCTGCAGGGCAGCACTGCAGGTGGCAGGACAACTGACAATTCGACCCACGCCGAGACCTTTCCGTTCGGTTGTCTATGTACTGCGGCATGACGCCGGGGATGCCCGCGATGTGGCCGAGGGCAGACATGGCCAGGCATCTGCCCTATTTTGCCCACGCGCCCTTTGGCCTGAACTACCACGAACGCCCCTGCGGGGAACTAAGTGGGGAGCATTACTCGTTGTACTGAACTTCAGGGTTACCGCGCAGGGCTTGGACAGTGTCAGAGACTTCCGAGGACTATCGAAGCCCTGCGCTCCGCTCCCCGCGCAGTGCCCTCTCCCCGCTGATTCCGCAGCACCACCCCTGCCTCACCCTCCAGCACGAACGCCGCCGCCGGCTCTTGCTGTTATCGTAGCTCTCGCCCAAGCTCAGCGTCACCGAGATGAAGTCCCGGTGAGGCGCCGGCGGCGGCGGGGGGTACATGGCGGCGTGGCCCGCTCACTTGCGGCTTCAGGAAGGCAGAGTCGGAACCAGATCGGGAACTGCCATCTCCGCACAGTCCATACCCCGCCCATGGCCTTGCACGCAAATGCGCATGCACCACTCCTTCCGCCAGTCATTGCGCAGGCGCTCTGCTGGCCGCTTCCCGCTGCGCGTGCGCTCTGCTCCCGCGGCGCACAATGCACACGTTTCCTATGCACGTCGTCTACGTGTTGAGCGTCGCCGCTACCGCATCACACGTGACTTTGTCTGCGTCCGGGTTCAGAAGAATGGGTCGCAGCAATCCAGTGCTGCTTGGCGGAGTCTCCGACCTACGCTGTGTTCTGGGAGAACCCTCGAGTCGTGTTCTCGCAGGAAACGTGGGCTCTGGGGCCGGCGGGCTGTGACTGGGCGCTGGCGAGACCTTACGGGTGGGCGAGACTTTCCGGCCGGCGGGGCCTGCGCAGGAGTCAGGTCGGGTTTTGTGCCCTACGGGTCCGTCGTCGCGCCCTTACCCCTCTCGCGGACCACGTCACACTCCGCACCCAATCCGAGACCCCGCCACTGGGGCCCGCGAGCTCGTCCTCCCGCCTTGCCGCGTCCCTTCCTGGTCCCCGTGAAGTGCACAGCTCTGCAGCGACCCCGCTAGGTCTCTGGGAGACGGTGGCACCCGAGGGTGCGCACGCAGGAGGCCGTGGCCCCAGACCACGATGGAGAGCTAGATACGAGCATGAGGGGGCTTCCCGGCCCCCAAGGGTGGTCCCAGTCCCGGCCACCCGTGGGCTCATCCGCAAGTGCACCTGCTAGTGAGGCACGTCAGGGCTTCGCTGTTTGTTCCGGGGATGTTCTGTCAGTGGGATTGGAGATGGGCGATCTTGAAGTTCTTGTGGCAAGAGGGTCTGGGCTTAGGGATGGTGGGGTATTGGTGGGGAGGGGCAGCCAGTCAAAACCACTGCAGTGCTGGGTACGTGAAACACTGAGCCCCTGTCACAGTCCTTGGTTGATATTCCATAGTCATGTAAGATGCAACCGTTGTGACATATTGGGTGCAGGATATAGGGACCTCCGTGGCCTTTGACGACTGCTCAATATGAGGCGCTACTACCTGTTCAGTCCCTGCAGCTCTTGCATTCAGGGCAGAGGTTTAACAAACAGCTGCAAAACTGCATAGCAGCTGTGGAGAAGAGCCTTATGTCCCCTCCCAAGCTAGGAAGAAACCACCAAGGCCTTTGGAGTGATGAAGGCAAGGCAGCTGGAACAGGAAGATACGGAGAAGTCAGGAAGCCACCCCGATGCAGATATCCCAGGATGACTAGGGTTAAAATCCTCAGAAATTCAAGGAGATGGTGCATCTGTGTAGCAGTTTGCTATGGGAGGCAGAAGGCAGAACAAGAGATACTTGGGAAAATAAGTACTACCACAGCTGGGTGTGGCGGCACACCCTTATAATCCTAACACTTCGGAGGCTAAGGCAGGAGGATGGCCATGAATTTGAAGCCAGCCTGGGCTGCATAGTTCAAGGACAGCCTGAAGCACATAGCAAGACCTTTCTTAAAACAAGGGGCTGAGGATATAGCTCAATGGCATAGCACCAGCCTGGCAAGCATAAGGTCATGAGTTCAATTCCTGGTACCAAAAAAAAAAAAAGTTGAGCTAAGTGTAATGGTGTGCTCCTGTAACCCCACCACTTGAGAGGCTGAGACAGGAGAATCATCGGAAATTTGAGGGCAGCCTGGGCTATGTAGTGAATCAAGGCCAACCTAAACTGTATAACAAGACCCTGCCTAGAAAAACAATCACTGTCAAAAAATACTACTAACTACTTTGGAAGAAAAAGCAGTGGCAGTCTGAACCTGGAGCAGCAAAAATGAAAGAAAAGGTTGGAGGTCTATCCCAGGGTCTCCGTCCCACAGCTGCACTGGCTCCAGCACTGGTCCAGCTCCCTCAAATACAGATGCTGATTGTGGGAAGCTGGAGAGGCTCTGTTTTTCCTGCCTCCTCCTGCAGAGAGCTGCTTAGTGCATGGTGGCATTGGGAGTCCCAGGCAGTGGCTTAGGAGAGCTTGCAAAGAAGAAAGCCTGCCCGGTGTGGTGGCACACACCTGTAATCCTAGCAGTTGGGAGGCTGAGAAAGAATCACTGCAAGTTTGAGGCCAGCCTCAACTGCATAGTGAGAACATGTCTCAAAAGAAAAAAAAGGAAAACCTGAGGCTGGGCATTTAGCTCAGTGGTGTAAGTGCCTGCCTGGCAAGTGCAAGGTCATGAGTTTAATCCCCAGTACCAAAAAAAAAAAAAGAAAAAAGAAAAAGGAAAACCTGGAGAGGGAACACAGGAAGAGGAACTTTGAGAGTACATAATAGAAATTTCCTGTAGTCAAAAATCATCTAACTCCAAGTCAGACTGGACAGAAGAACAAATTCAGTAGCAGATTCTTCACTGGGACAATTCAGTATTTTAGAGTGAATGAGGGTCTCAAAAACAAGTCAGGCTTTTTCTGTCTTGGGAGGTTGATGGGGGGGGGTCCATCACTACTGTTTAGCAGGTTTGAAGTGGGCTTCCACAGTGGTCGCAAGAGCCCACCTTTGGCCCGGGAAATCTGTCTCTTGAGCGTTCAGAGAGCAGCAGCCTGGAGTTCCACACACAGGTCAGCACTGCTGGAAGGAGCCATTGCAGCCAGCTGCGCACATGCTGGTTACTCTGGCTGACCCCCATGGTCACTATAGTCACAACAGAACAGCGCCATGCCAGGTGTGGTGAACAAAACAAAACCAGACAGTAAAAAGGCAGGGACCCTCAACAGAAGAGTGCGTGAAGCCTTGGTAACTGCAAGTTCCAGCTTGCAGTCGTCCGAGCTGAGATTGAGGTGATGGGTCATGAACAACCGTGAACGTGACATTTTGTTTCAAACTGCAAAAGAGGTGCTAAAGAAACATAAAATGTTGAAGTGAGTGTACAGTGATGCTGCAGTGACCAGGAAGATGGTTTACAAGTTGTGAATCCGTTATGGATTCAGTATCAAAAACCCAAGGGAATGTTGAAAGAGTAAGTGAAAAGATTCCATCAAGCAAGCGATTGACTATTAGGAAATTTCCGAGGACCTGAACGTCTCTTACGTACTGTGCAAAGCATTTTAACCACAGATTTGAACATGAGGCGAGTGAGTCTGAGACGTATCCAGCCTCAGCCCCGCCCCCAGGAGTTGGAGCCGTAGTGGGACCATGTGGTGGTGCAGGACAGTGTCCTTTCCGTTTAATGCCTCCTGGCTCGGAGGCGAGTACCGATCTCCCTGTTACAGATGAGAAAGGTGAGGGGGGTACTCGGGCTCCTGCCTGTGAGTAGCTCTGAACAAGGACCCTTACGTGTGGACCTCTGTAGCTGGGTGAGTGACTCGAGGCTGGGGGTTGGATGTCTGTGTACCAGTAAAAACACGTAAGCAGATTAGTCTGGTTTGGGGGGAGCAAATGACAGAATTAAGAATATAAGAATATAAGATTTTCATGGCATTTCATTGCATTGAACCTAGTTTCCCAAAATTTGGACCAAAAGGAGTATCTGAGGCCCAGGATATAACTCAGTGGCACAGGCATCTGCCTGTGCAAGGTCCTGAGTTCAAGTATTGGTACCAAAAAGGGGGGGGCATCCATCAGCATTTAACTTTGTCGTCGATCTTTAAGTGTGTGTGGTACAATAAGCAGCACGGAGGGTTGGA
This sequence comes from Dolichotis patagonum, assembly GCA_004027295.1. NCBI lineage: Eukaryota > Metazoa > Chordata > Mammalia > Rodentia > Caviidae > Dolichotis > Dolichotis patagonum. Next base: position 17,802 of record PVJX010016539.1, on the reverse strand, counting down.
AGGATGTGACAGTAATTGGGACATGTGAGTATCAGAGGCGATAGTTTTCATGTGGGAAAGGAAACTACAGGTGCACTTGTACTCATCTGCACGGCCAGCAAGTTAGGGTTTTTTATTAACCTGTTTGAGAGTTACATAGACCTCGTTTTCCAGAAATTTTTAAATCAAGATGTTTCTATTTAAAAAATGAAAGAAAAACGAGTCAGTCCCAGGAGCAATGGGTAGGTGATCCTGGGCTCCCTAGTTTTCCTTCGAGCAGACGGCAGGGCGCCCCCTTGAGAATCCGGAGGGCAGCGACCGACTGCCAGGGCTCCTGCGCTGGCGGGTGTATTTCACCAGTGCTTGGCAAGGCCAGCCCGGCTCTCTTCCGTGTATCTTTTAAAACACCAGGTAAAGCACACACCTAATGAGAAGTAAAAAATACGTGAACCGGTCTGTAATTCCAGCACTCTGGGAGGCTGAGGCAGGGTGACCACAGCCTGGGCAACTTAGTGACTTAACAAGAGTTCTGTCTCAAAAAAGGTGTGGGAATGTAGCTCAGGCCTCACATTCTCAGCACACGCCACACACGAGGCAGGCCCTGGGCACGTGCGAACAAGTTCTGAGAGATACAAATCAGCTTTTTTTCAGGATGTTTTCAGTGCTGGGGATTTAACCCAGAGACCACTGAGTTACATCCTCAGTCTCATTGTTACTGTTCTTACTGAGACAGCATCAAGACTTGCAGCTCTCCTCCCGCCTCAGCCTCCAAGTGGCTGGCATTGCAGGTGTGCTCCACCCTGCCCAGCCAAACTACTTCTCATCACGAGGGAATGGAAATAAAGCCAGGCATGCTGCCCTAAGCCCACAATCCCAGCCACGCAGGAGGCTGAGGCTGCAGGGCTGAAAGTTTGAGCCCATCCTGGCAATTTAGCAAGATCCTTTATCAAAATTTAAAAATATTTATAAAAAGAAGGATGGGGTTGGGGATGTAGTCCTGTGTTCAGTTCCCAGTATTGAAAAAAAAAAAAGATTTGGGGCTGAGGATTTAGCTCAGTGGTAGAACGCTTGTCTAGCGAGCTGGAAGCCCAGGGCTCAGTCCTTAGCACCAAAAAAATAAGAAAACAAAAAATTTGAAAAAATCCATAAATATGTGAGAAATTAAAGCAATACCTTTCTAAATTAACCAGAGTTTAAAGACAGATCACAAAAGAATATTTTGAGCTGAATGAAAATGAAAATAAATGCATCAAAATGTATGGGGGGGGAGCCACACAATGCTTGGAAATTTACAGCTACAGACTTTCATGTTAGAAGAAATGAAAAGTCTCAAAATGAATGTTTCTATGCTAAGAAACAGGGCAAGGATGGGTAAGAGCAAATTGAACTCTAGCAAGTGGAAGAAGGAAAGAACAAAAGTTAAGGAAATTGGTGGGGGGCTGGGGATTTAGCTCAGTGGCTTAAGCGCCTGCCTGGCAAGCGTGAGGTCATGAGCTCGATCCCCGGTACCAAAAAAAAAAAAAAAAGAAAGAAATTGGTGGGGGAAAAAATTGATGAAACAGAAAGCAGAAAATCTACAGAGAAAACCGATAGAAGAGACTGTTGGTCCTTTGAAAAGATCAACAAAACTGGTGAATATTTAGCTAGAACAACCAGGAAAAAATAAAATCAGGTGAAAAAGGAACATCACTTTTTTGGGTTGTAAAAAGTTATTAATAAAATACTATAAATACCCACAAGGTGCCATATGCCTATAATCCCGGAACTCTGGAGGCTGATGCAGGAAGATGACCTCAAATTCTAGGCCAGTCTGGGCCACATAGTTCAAGGCCTACCTGAACCACACAAGAAGACCCTGTCTCAAAAAAGAAAATACTGTAGCTGGGGATTTAGCACAGTGGCACAAGTGCAAGCCTGTGGTCATGAGTTTAATCCCCGGCACCAAAGAAAGAAAGAAAGAAAGAAAGATTGTAAACAATTTATTTAGTCTTTCTGAGACTGGGTCTCACTATGCAGTTCAGGCTAGACTTGAACTCACTTTGTAGTTCAAGCTGGCCTTAAAACGTGCAGCGATCTGCCTGCCTCAGCCTCTTGATTGTTGGGATTACAGGTATGTGCCACCATGGCTGGCTGAATTGATTAACAAAAGTACCGAAGTAATTCAGTGTGAAAGTATAGTTTTTGAACAAGTCATTGTGGGCCATTTGGACATATACATCCAAATAGAATAATTTATACCTTGGTTCATCCTATGCCAAAAAACTAACTCAAACTGGATTATAGACCTAAATGTGAAAGACAGACTGTAACACGATCAGAGGAAAATATAAAAGAAGATCTTTGTGACCACGGGTTAAGCAAAGATTCTTTTGTATTTAAGAAAAATTTTATTGGTGCATTTTAGATATGCATATTGATAATGTTCATCATGGAATATGTCCCTGCTGCTTTTTTTCTCATTCCACTCCCTCTCAACCCCTCTTCCCATCCTTACTCCTAAAGCTTTGTTTCCATGTTTGCTGTCTGCTCTTCTTTTTCCTTGTCCCTTCTTTCCTTCCTCCCTTCCCCCTCCTTTGTTCCATCCCATTCCCATTTGGACATTTTCTTCCCGTTTCTCAATATCTGGTACACATTTTGGCCCTTATTTATACTTTTGTTTTTCATACCAAAGGCAAAGATATTTTAGATATGATAGGAGTCTTTTTTTTTTTAATGATAGGAGTCTTAATGAAAGAAAAATGTAGCCAGTATGGTGTGCACACCTGTAATCCCAGTACTGGAGACGCTGAGGCAGGAGGATTGCTGAGACTTCAAGGCCGGTCTGGGCTTTATAGCGAGATTCTGTCTCAATAAACAAATAAGACAAAATTTAATAAAAAAAATTTTTTTTGAGACAAGGTCATGCTCTGTTGTTCAGGCTGGGCTTGAATTCACAGATACCCTCCTGCCTCAACCTCCTGAGGACTGGGGTTACCAGCCTGTGCCACCACACCCAGCTTATCAAAATTTAACAAAACTTTTGCACTTCAAAGACAGTGCTAATGAAAAGACAACATGGACTTGGGGAAAATGTTTGCAAACATATATCTGATAATGCTTTTATCCAGAATGTATAAGGAACTCTTTTTTAATAAGGAACTCTTACAACCTGATAGAGCATAACTAACCCAGATAAAGGGGCTGACAGATTCAGGAAGACGTTTCTCCAAAGAAGATATAACAGCTGGGGATATAGCTCAGTGGCATAGCGCCTACCTGGCAAGCATGAGGTCCTGAGTTCAATTCCCAGTACACACAGAAAGAGAGAGAGAGAGGGAGGGGGAAAGGGAGGGAGTAAAAAAGTATAAAAAGAGCCAATAAACACATGCACAGATGCTCAACATCATTATTCCCGGGGAAATGAAAATTCAATTGGCAGTGAGCTGCTGCTGTAACCCACACTCCTAGGGTAGCCCCAGCTACCTGAGGAGTATTTAAAGGGGCCAGGAATATCGTTTAAGAGCAGAGCACTACCTAGAGCGAGCAAACCCTCAGGTTCAGTACCCAGTACTAGGGAAAAAAAAAAAAGATGTGTGCATTTGCAGAACTTTCAATGTGATGGCAAGTGTAGACAATTTCCCCTAGTGCACATAGAACAGTCACCAAAAAACAACAACAACAAAAAAAACACATCCTGGATGATACAACAAATCTCAGTGCAAAAAAAAAAAATCTCAGTGCACTGAAAGTCGCATAAAGTATATTCTCAAGCCACATTAAAAGTGAAGCAAAAATCACTAGCATGGTGACACACGCCCGTAATCCCAGTACATGGAAGGCTGAAGCAGGAGGATCGCTGTGAGTTCAAGGCCAGCTTGGGCTACATACCAAGACCCTGTCTCAAAAAACAAAACGAAGTAAAAGTCAATAGCTGAAATATACCTGGAAAATCTCCACTCACTTGGGAGGCTTAAGCAGGAGGATTACTCCAAATTGGAGGCCACCCTGGGGTATATAGTAAGTTCAAGAGCAGCCTGGACTACGTAGTGAGACCCTGTCTGAAGAAAACCCAAGAAAATTTCCAGATATTTCTAAAGTAAACAACATACTTCCCAATAGCCCACACATCAAAGAAGACATCGAATAAAATTAGAAAATACCTTTACCCCTGTTGAGGACTACAGATTCTAAACTGAGTCCTGAGGGCGTCCAAGGTCCTCCTTGTCCTGCCCTGTGAGTTGGACTTAAGAAACGCCTCTGTCTCTCCAGGTCATGGCTGAGGCACAGCTGCCACGGTACCACAGGGCAAGAGGAGCCTGCTGAGGACAAGGCCCAGCGGTGGCAGCAGGGAGCTCCACCTGGGGACATTGCAAGCACCTCGCCTCGTCGGCCATCTTCTTGTCCTCCCCAGAACGCCTCGCTCTGCCCCAGCCCGCAGCAATCGCCAGCCCGCCCTGGAGCAGCAGGCACCCTCCTGAAATGTGTGCTGTGCTGGGCAGCCGCGGGCCAACCCAAGGTGTCCTTGTCTTTGCCCATCTGAGGCACTGACCTCCCAGACCCTTCCTGTGCTACTAAATTGCCCAGCTCTTATTTCAGCCTTCTGCATACCCCTTGCACGGCAGATGGGAACCTTGGCCAGGTCCCCGGTGTTACCCAGTGAAAATTAAAAAAGCACTACATGGAAATGTGTGAGAGCTACGACAGTGCTTAATGGAAGTTTTACAAGAAAGTCAACATTTTGACTCCTGCTTTGAAAAGCCTCCACCCCTACTCCACCTAGGTCCTCACTGAGGAGAACCAGGCTGTCTCAGGGTCAGGCTGTAAACTTGGAAGTTGTCCTAGGTTCCTCCCCCTTCGAATTCCCTTCCTTGCTTTGTCTCCTGCATATCTTCTGTTTCTTTTTTTCTTTGTTTGAGACAGAGTCTCACTATGCAGTTCAGGTTGGCCTTGAACTCACTGTGTAGCCCAAGCTGGCCTCCACCCCATAGCAATCCTCCTGCCTCAGCCTCCTGAAAGCTGGGATTACAGGTGTGTGCCTAGCTAATCCTTTTCATTGTAAACTGTGGCTGTCACCCTCCTGTGGTCCACATAGCCCCAGAACCTGCCCACAGACTCTCCAGCCAACTCCCTGATCACCCTCCTCTTGCTGGCCCCACCAGGCACCAAGTCATACCTGGGACCCTTGCTCTGCCCATCCCTCCCTGGGACACTGTCCCCACACACCTGCATGACCTTGTGTTCAGATATTCTATCAGACATCTTCTAGGGCAGGCATGCCCACGAAGAGCACCCACATGGGTTAGGTGCTCTCAAAACCTAGTGCTTAAACCAGTAGCACCCATGGGCTCACCATATTTGAGGGGCAGGGAGTTCAGGGCTCTGCCTCTCAGAGGCCAGCATGGGGACATCAGCCAGAGCTCCTGTCCCTGTGGCCCCCACATGGTTCACACACACAGCACGGGGTCCCCGTCCACGCTGACCTCTCCTAACACAGCAGCATCCCCGGACAGTGACCTGAAGGCGGAGCCCAGCGGGAGGTGCGCTCTCCACCTCACCTCTGAAGTCACCCAGCGCGGCTTCTGCCACATTTTGTTCATTACAAGAGAGCCATCCAGGGCAGGTGTGGTGGGCATGCTTCTCACCCCAGCTTACTCAGGAGGCTGAAGCAGGAGAATCTCTGGAGTTTGGAAGACTGAGGCCAGCCTGGGAAACAGTGAAACCCCCTGGGAGGGGCAGGTAAGGTTGAGTCCAGGCCACACTCAAGTACAGGAACTGGGCTCCACCTTAGGAAGGGGGCGGTATGCCAAAGAAGTTGCAGCTGTGTGTTTAGCCACCACCCATCCCCATCACACTCTGTGTCTTTATTCCACTGTGTTTCTCCAGAGACTAGTGTGCATGTGTGTTCCAAGGTGGAACAAAGTCCAGGAGTCTAACTTGTTCACTGCTGCACCCAGCCCTGCAGTGTCCTGCACAGAGCGGCAGGGCCAGATGTTTGTTGAGTGAATTCATGTTAATATGTGGCCTCCCACTGGTGGGAAGGTGGAATGTGGAGCGTCAGTGAGGAGGCCTCCACCATGCAGCCCGCAAACGCAGGGATGTCTGCACTCATGGCTCCTGCTGTCCCCCTCCTCTCAAACTGGCCTCCTTTGGAGACTGGTAACCAGAGGTGGGTGCTGAGCTCCCCCTGGGATTCCCCTTCCAGGGTGGGGTTTGGCCGAGATTCTAGGGAAGAACCTGATTGGTCTGCTCGGGTCACATGACAACCGGCGGGTGGACAAGGTCAAGCAGGAGCTGTGTCTATGATCAACAGCCCTTCCTAGGACCTGGAGGCGGAAGGGGAAAGCAGGGGTCCGGGTGCGGATCCCCACCAAGGGAACAGGGTGGTGCAGGCATGAACACCCAGCGGGCAGCCCAGGTCTCTCAGTCCTCAGCCTCCTGGGCCCCAGCCCAGGCTGGCTCATCTGTCCCAGTGTGGATACGCGAGGTCCAAGCTTCCTGTCGCAGAAGCCCCTGCGATGGGGGCCGTGCGGGGCCGCAGGCCCTGAGCAGGGCAAGGCGCGCCGGGGGCAGCCTGCTCCCTGCCCGCACCTCTCCAAAGAGCGCGGAACAAAGGCGTGAGGACCGAAGTCCGGGAGCCAGCCGCGCGCTCCTGTGTGCAGGGCTGGCACAAACGGTCCCCAGGGCCGATCTCGGGTTCCAGCTGGGCAGCGAGTGGCTCACTGGCCTCTGACAGCTCGGGGCTCAGGCTCCAGAGCCAGCTGGGGCTGCCCTGCACTCCTCCGGGTGAGGGGACCCCCTCTCACGGCCTCCCGAGGCTGCTGTTCCTTCCGCTGCACCCCCACTCCGGAATGGAAAGGGGCTGGGGCTGCAGCGGGGAGCAGGCACGAGCCCCCACGGCCGATGCCCCTGCACCAGGACAGGCCGGGATGGGAGCTGGGCAAATGCCACTGTCCCTGCTGCTGCTCCTCGGCTCCAGGGTGGACAGTGACCTGACAGGCTGGTGCCGCGCTGTGCTTCTCTGGGCAGCGCTGAGGCGTGAGACCACCCACCTTTGTCCCCGTTGGGGGCTTTTGCAGTGGTGTCATTGGGAATGGTTGCCACTGGAAATGGTGACGTCACCGCAGGGGCGGAGCTTCAGCGGTCCCGTGAGTGGGGGGGCGGGGACCTCGGCAGGAGGGGGAGGCACGGGGAGGGCCTGGGCTCACTCGGAGGTGGGCTGCAGAGGCCGGGGAGAGGAAGGACCCGCGCTGCTGAGCGCTGGGCTGCCCGGTATCCGGCGCAGTCCAGGCCGCAGCTTCTCTGGTCTCGGTGCCGTCCTGGCCGGTTTTGAGTCCCAGGCGCTCCCACGTGTGGAGCATCCGCCTTCTCCCCTACTGTTCCTACCCTCGGGGTAGGGAGGGGCCAAACAGAGGGGGTCCTGACCACACTTTTGAGAACCGGGAAGGGGAAGCCTCGGCGGCCTCTCACCCCGGCAGAAGCGTCGCTTAGGGCGTCTCCGCACCCCTGCGTCTCCTTCCCAGAAGAGCTGGTCCCAAAATAGCACTGGCTATGGGCGAGGCCGCGCGCCCGCGCCCGCACAGGCGCATCACGCATCCCCCAGGCGGACCCCGTGGACACAGGTGTCGCGGTGACATGGACCGCGGGAACCCCCGCACCAGCTCAGCCCAGGCGGGTCGCTGACCGCGCACGCCGCTCGCGGTGCCAGGACCCCCGCAGGCCCGCGCGCACAGGCGCACACGCGCGGGCGCCCCCGATCACGCGGACGCAGGCGCGCGCCCCTTCTCTCAGCGTCGGGAAGCGGGGGCGGCGGGGGGACGCGGCGCCCCGGTCGCGGGCCCGCGGCTGCCGCAGTCTCCGCAGCGCCGGCCGCGGGCGCGCAGCAGCCAGTCCTCTCCCGGGCGGACTCCCGGTTCAGCACCGCGGACAGCGCCGGGCAGGGCGTCCCGCACACGCGGCAGGGGCCTGCACGGAGCTCGCCACCCCCCACCCCGCCAGGCCCGCGCGGCCCGAGCCCATGAGCACCATGCGCCTGCTGCCCCTCGCCCTGCTCTTCTCCTGCTCCTTCGCCCGCGCCGCCTGCGACCCCAAGATCGTCAACATCGGCGCGGTGCTGAGCACGCGCAAGCACGAGCAGATGTTCCGCGAGGCCGTGAACCAGGCCAACAAGCGGCATGGCTCTTGGAAGATCCAGCTCAACGCCACCTCTGTCACCCACAAGCCCAACGCTATCCAGATGGCCCTGTCGGTGTGCGAGGACCTCATCTCCAGCCAGGTGCCCGGCCGCCCCCATCCCTCCCACCCCACTCCCTGGCTTCATCCCATCCTTTCCTGTCCTCTCTGCTGTGAAGAGGCTGTCCCAAGCCCACTGGCTCCTCCTGGACAGGCCAGTGTCATTGGGAACCGGACACCAGCGTCTGCGGCCCCTGTCTGAGCCCCAGCCTGGTCACTGCCCCCCGGGGCTGGTCCTAAGGGGCGCGGGGGCTCCAGGCCCTGGCCGGGAGTGGCTGGCATCGGAGCTGCTCGGCCGGGTCAGTGGGCCTGGGGACTCATGAGGGTAGAGGGCGCGGTGGGTTCTGACAGCACGGGGCCCGAGGCCATCTTTGTTTCTGCTTCTAGACTCCCTCCCCCCTTCAAAGGTTACTGGAGATGGAAATGGCCCGAGTGCTGAAGCAGGGTGGGAGTGGGGCGGCACAGGAGCCGTGGGGAGGATGGGCGGGAGCCCTTCCCAATCTGAGCCTCCCACTGCTGAACCCCCGTGCAGCCAGGGCTCCCTGTGCTGCAGTCCTGTGCGAGCAGCAGAGACAGAGCCAGGTCTCACACGCCTGGCTAGGCACACACGCTCACACTCACACCCACATAGGCACCGGCACAGACTTGTGCACCCAGCATCACAGGCGACCACACGTGCACATCCAGGGACGCATTGCTGGGTTCACGGCAGAGACACACACTCGACCGTCCAGCAAACCCCTGTGAGCCTGTGGATGTCATCAATCTGTGGCTCTTTTCCGGGCCCCCTTGAGTGCAGGGTGGAAGTGAAAGCTTGGGGGGGGGCAGCCCAAAGGGCTCCACATCCAGGGGCTGTGCCAGAATTCTGCTCAAAAGACTCCCCTAACCGCCAAGCAAGTACCATGGCACACGCTGGGTGTGGCATCTGCAGTTTAGTTCTGTCACACGTTTGGCCCAGGCAGCAGTGGGACTTGCAGAGACGGAGTCAGAGTCCAGTTAGGGACCTGGGGGAGTCACAGGCACTTGCTCGCACATGACCCTCAAGCAGCCAGTGCCAGGGTGAAGCGATGGCTACAGCTGTCCTGGCATGCAGCCCTCACCCCACCAGCCCGGGCCCCAGGACAGGAGCCAGTGGCACCTGTGGTTTCTGGGGTGAGGGTGTGTCCCCCATGTGGGCAAGTGGCCTTGGCAGGGGCTGAGGAGAGAAAAGGGCCTCCAGGGAGCTCAGTCTCAGGCCTTGGGGGTGCATGGTCAGCAGTCAAAGCCAGGCTGCACCCTATTGCAAGCTGACTTGTGCCCAGCTCCTTGGGGACACTAGCAATAGGGGCCACAGGCTTCTGTAGTGACCCTTGGGTGACCTTCTCTCCTCAGACCTTCAGGCTGCTAGCCTGGGCCTCAGTCCTGGCCTCCACCCTACCATGCTCTGGCCCCCAAGGGAGGGACACAGATTGGTCTGGGTACCCAAGTCAGCATGATGCGAGTCAGCTGTCTCCTAAGCCTGCCCCTGCATGCCCTCAGAGACATCACCGTCCCTCAGGGTCTCCTGATTGGCTGCACACAGCCCTCAGGGCCCTGTAGGCCTGGATGAAGAGAGGCAATGTGTGTCGTCCTGGGCCCTGGCATCCTACCTGGCCAGCCTCTTCAATGGGTTTCTGATCAGAGAATGGTGACACGCCTGTTCCCCTGCCTCATGGGTATCTGTGACTGTGTGTGTACCCAGGGAGCCACTGGGCCCCTGGGCTGACCCTGGGCTGACCCTGTCTCCTGTGTCCACAGGTCTACGCCATCCTAGTTAGCCACCCGCCTACCCCCAATGACCACTTCACGCCCACCCCAGTCTCCTACACAGCCGGCTTCTACCGCATTCCTGTCTTGGGGCTGACCACCCGAATGTCCATCTACTCCGACAAGGTAAGCCTGACCTTAGGACTGGGGCCCACCTAGCTCCTTGTCCTTGTGTTGGGCCCTGGGTGGTCCACAGCGGTGGCTGGTGTCCCAGTCAGGACCAAGCTTGGGTCAGGACAAGGTGTGGCTGCCTGAAGGGAGCATCAGACAGTGCACACACTCAGATAAACTCACATGTACCACACACTCATCATCCTGTTGGCACCTGCACATGTCACCAGCACTTTAAACATGCTACCCTGTCACATCACCCCCAGGCATGCACACACATGCCCTAGCACATGTCACCACACTCATGCACGTACATGCTGCCCACATCACTCACACAGATGCACGCTGGAGCACATACATGCCCCACTCATGCCACTCACATACGTGTACACACGCGCCCCCTACAATCACCCACGCTCCACACTTATACACACACATCATCTACACTCATGGATCCACATGCTCCAAACAAACCATACTCATGCACATACATGCCCCACAGCATAACCCACCCATCCACATGCATGCCGCACATCACCCACAATCACATACACATGTGCCCACATCAGGTACCCTCATGTATGCACATATCACCCCCATCCATACATGCAATGCCCCATGTGTGTAACACTCATAGACATGCATACTTGTATGTCACCTGCACACAAGTACACACATGCCCCTCCACATCACCCACACATCACACATGTACACACATGCCTTCCACACCAGTCACACTCATACACATATGCCCTCCACATGCCACCCACACTCATGCACGTGCATTCCCCCACTCATGACCCCACATATCACCCACACCTATGCACACACCATTGCCCACCCTATGCACACACACACACACACACACACACATACACCACACATTCATGCATATGCATGCCACATACTCATACATAAGCACACAAACTCATGCATACCCACATGCACTGAGTCACACACACTCATGTACTCTCACACACACAAACTCATGCATACCCACATGCACTGAGTCACACACACTCATGTACTCTCACACACACGTAACCCCCCACTTAAGTCCTATGTAATCATATCACACCACACACTCACATCCACAGCACCCTCTCACAATGGTGGCCTCCCGCACACATGCCCTCAGCTGCTCATGGGTAGTGGCCTGCTAACCCTCAGAGGAAGACAAGGGTCCTGAGCTGGCAAAGAAAGGGTAGGGAGGTTTCCTGAACAGGAGAGGGGAGCTTCAGGGTGGCAGAGGTGGCCTTGGTGAGAACTAGTGTCTAAGGTGGACAGAGAAGGTGGCTCATGGCAACAAATGGGGCGGCTCCAGGCCTCAGGGGCTGAGGCCCCTGCACAGAAGCCCTGTGGCCCACAGCAGCTGGAGGAGCAGAAACTGCAGCCTAGACAGGCACAGGGACCTGCTACAGGTCACACAGCGCTTGGGTGCATGGTTCTGGGAGAACCCACCAGCTGGGAGGCAGCTGGCCACCAAGAAGCCAGAAAAGTGCCACAGCCTGCACAGGGCCACCTGCAGGCAGGTGGGGGCCACTTGCCAGGAGATATTCAGAGGGTGTGTGGGCTGAGCCAGGGGCTGGTCTTCCAGTATTCTGTCCTATTCCAGCCCTAGGCACAGAAAAAGCTGCCCTAAGATGCTAGGCATGGTGGCACATCATGAGTTAAAGGCCAGCCTTGGCATCAGTGTGAGTTCAAGGCCAGCTTGAATTACATAACGAGATCTTGTCTCAAAAAACCCAAATCTGCCAGGTGTGGTGGTGCACACCTGTAATCCCAGCACTTGGAAGGTAGACTGATACAGGAGAATTGTCAGGAGTTCAAGGCCAGGAGTTCAAGGGTGGGCTACATGAGCAACATCAGGACTAGCCTGCCTATATAGTGAGACGCTGTCTCCAAAACAAAAAACAAAACAAAACTCCAAACTAAACAATGGCAGCCATCAAGATTGACCCACCCAGTCAAGGCACATAGGAGGGGACTTGGGGTAGGGGTATGCCCTTGGTGAGGGGAGAGGATGGCCAGGTCCCTGCAGAGCGATTATGCTCTCAGATGGAGGCCCCTGAGACAGGGCTCAGGTGGGGAGACTCTGGAAGCCAGCATCCCACGCACCCAAAATACTCCTCTCAGGTGACCGCACCCTGCCTCATACCCAACACACAGAGCTCTCTGACTACCTCCTGACCCCTCCTGGGTACCAGTGTCTTCACCTACAGAGGAAAGGAAAATGGTCTCACAGAGAAGGCTGGGAAGGGGCAAATGAGAGGCTAGGAGGGGCCAGATACTGGTTACAGGCCAACACCACATGAAACCAAACCTCATGGTCACACCTGGCCCTGGGATTACAACAACCAGCCAGCCCCTGCACAACAAAATCCTATCAGAGCTAGTGCAAGACCCACCCTGCTGCCCACTCTGCAGCATGTCATGGAGGCATCAGGAGGAAACCAGGAATAACTGGAGCCATCAGAGGACCACAAGATCAGCGTGGATTTACCACACTGAACAGTGAGGGAGCAAGCCGGCCCTTATAGCCTCTAGACTCTGGTCAAGGGATAGTACACTTGGGTCCCCTAGTGCAGACTTCGGTATTAATCAGCTTTTCATTGCTGGGACAAGATACTGAGATGGATAACTTGAAGGGCAAATAGTTTGACTCATGGTTTTAGAAGGGTCAGTCCATGGTCAGCTGTCCCCAAGGCAGGAACATTGTGGTGGAAGGACATGGTGAAGGAAAACTGTTAATCTCATGGCAGGGAGGAAGCAGAGAGGGTGGAAAAGAGCCAGGAAGAAAGGAAGGGGCTGGGGACAGGATACCCTCTTTGTGGTCACCCCTCCCCACCACGTCCTTCAGCTAGGCCTCACCTCTCATCAGTTTGTGGAGATCTGAACTCCACAAGAACCAACCCATTGATGCAGTCTTTGGAGGACCCCCTCGTATTCACCATAACAACTTTATAATGAACAGTTATTGACATGTGGGGAGAACTCTACAGGAAGACCCAGTGGAGTCTTGCACTGTCTTGAGGCCACGCAGTCTAGTGGGAGATGGTGAGCTCCATCCAGGGGCTGCTTCACAGACGAGTCCCTGGGGCCTCCGCTCCTCAGAGCAGATGATTGGGGAGGAGGGGAGCAGCGAAAGTCGGAGTCTGCAACTTCCTCAGCACACCCTGCGCCCCGCAGAGCATCCATTTGAGCTTCCTGCGCACGGTGCCGCCCTACTCCCACCAGTCGAGCGTCTGGTTCGAGATGATGCGCGTGTACAGTTGGAACCACATCATCTTGCTGGTCAGCGACGACCACGAGGGCCGGGCGGCGCAGAAGCGCCTGGAGACGCTGCTGGAGGAGCGCGAGTCCAAGGTGAGCCCGGTGGCGGGTGCCGAGCCCGCAGGCCGCCTGTCTGTGGCTCGTTGTGACACTCTCTCTCCATCCTGCATGCTCAGCACCACGCGTCTGGCGGCGCCCGCCCCGGCCTGTCCTCGGCTCATTTCACTCGCTTTTGCCATTAGTCGAAATCTCCTTCGTGTCAGTCCCTGCGGGGCCAGGGCCGGACCACCTGGAGCTCCGCAAACACCCCGCCCCGCCCCGCCGCCCCCGCCCCCGGAGGAACCCCGCCCACTGCGCGCAGGACACGCCTATCGCGGCCCGGGCACGCCCTCCGCAGCGCAGGTTCTTTACCGCGTAGCAGGCCCCGCCCCTGAACTCCCCCTCCTCTTGCGCGAGGCTGGACCCGCCCCCGCCAGACAACCCGCCCACTATGGCACAGAACACGCCCCCTCGGGCTCTCGCCCCTTCCCTGGAGGAGTCGTCTTCTAGCTGCCAGGCTGCATTCACTTTTTTTTTTTTTTTTTTTTTTGGTACCGGGATTGAACTCACGATCTCGCGTTTGCCAAGCAGGCACTTACGCCGCTGAGCTAAACCCCCGGCCCCCTTAGGCTACATTCTTGTCCTCACAGAGGCCTTGATTCCCCGGCTGTCCCTTGCTTCCCAGATGCCCACAGCTCTCACCAAAGGTCCCTCCGCTCTACCCCCACCTCCCGGAGTGCTTACGCCTGTGCCCTGCCCCTCCTTTCTTCCCATCCCTCCCAGGGCTGGGCTCCCCGCGCCTCTTGGGACCTGAACCCCGGGCACACTGACACCCAGCCCACTCCAGCCCCAACTCTGTAGAGCTGCTAGCAACGAGAGCAGGACTTTCAGGGGTCCCAGCGACCCCTGCCCCCTTCCATGCTCATCCCTATGGCCAGGCCGAGGAGCCACTGGTCTGGACACTCCCACCCAGCTCGGGGCCCTGAGCACCACCCGGCAGGTGGAGAGGGAGGAGGCCTGGGCTGGGGTGGGGGGCCCTGGGGCCAGAGGAGGGCGGGGCGGGAGCATGTTTCGTCTGCGGGGTCAGAGTTGGCTTCATCACATTTAGCCTCACCCCGGGAACCCCATGGCACCACAGGCCTCCAGAGGGAGTAGAGGGCACGGGTGGGGGCAGAGGCAGACCCAGAGGGTCCTGAGGGTCCTGTCCTGCGAGTATGCCAAGTCTGGAGGGGGTGCTGGCAAAGAGCTTAAGGCTGACAGGGTCCCCATTCCCAGTGCCTAACAGGCAGCTTCCCTTCCTTCTGTGCCTATCCACAGCCACACGGACTCCTGGCACACATTCACACTCATCTGCACACTCCTGCACACCCAGTGTGCTTGTACACTGCTACACACACATTCCCTGTACACTCCACACCTCCGGGACACAGTCAGACCGCACCCGTATGGGCCCCACAAGGGCACAGATCCTTGGAGGCACACAATTGCCTTTTGTGAGCCCACACACACTCACTTGCACCCATCAGCTCACACACACACACAGCCACCGTGTGCTCCCACGCATGTTCCAATCCTGGCTTCCTCCTTCCCTGAGCCTTCCTCTGTCAGACTCCTGCAGATCCCTGCAGATGCCCACAATCGCCTGCAGGTCCACATGCCACGTGTACTTTGGTGCTCACACATGGGCACACTTGTGGGCCAGAGGGCACAGGCGTACCAGTTAGTGAGAAGAGACTATCCCTGCCCCGGGTGAAGTGGGAGGGAGGAGAAGTGGAGTAGCAGGGACATGGGGACAGGCCCTGAGGGCTTTTTGTGCCCTGCTCAGACCTGACATGGGGGTGGAGCACTACGGGGCCACACACCAGGTGCATGACGGGCTGGGGGTGGCAGGCGGGACCCCTAAGGGCGGATGTGGACAGGGCCTCCCTTCTTCCTAAGCCACTGTCTCCAGGCGTCCAGCTCTGTGACAGGAGCCTCTGTGGCGCCGGTACATGTCCCCCCACCCCAGCTCCACCCGGCCCCTGTCCCACCCCGGGCCTCGGTGTTTGCGAGCTCCAGGTACATGCCCGTCTGCAGACGTGCCGAGGAGGTGGTGTGATTGCTTTAGCGCCGTCATTTTCAACCGTTTATAATCTTCTTCTGTGTCTGCATATTTTCTCTGTGCACATTATTCATCAGAGTAAAAAAAGGAACTATGAAAACCTCGACCAACTGTCCTATGACAACAAGCGCGGACCCAAGGTATATATGCATGGACGTGCACGCCACCCACGACTAGCAAGCCCCGGCCTGTGGTGCCTCAGCGGTGAGGGCCGCCATCAGGCCCAGCTGCACCGAGCCACAGGGCTGAGCAGTGAGGACAGCCAGGTCAAGGCAGGCAGCAGGCAGGCAGGAGAGGGCAGGCTGAGCGGCGTGGGTGCCCATGGCCCACCTGCTACGGCCCTGGCCTGCATCCTTGAGGCAGGCACAGACGCAGGAGGAGCTGCTCTCTGGGAAGTGCATGCGAATCCGCAGGACCCCCGGGTTTCCTCGTGGAACGCCAGGAGGGAGCCCAACCACCTGGCTGCCCGCCAGGGCCCAGGCTGCTCCTGCAGGGGCCTGAGGACTCGGGCCAAGCTGAGAGAATCTCCCGTGGTTTTGGAAAAGTCGGCCCCATCTCCGTTCCCGATTGCATTCCAAAACTCTTTTCTACTTCCTATCCGCTGCACGTCTCTTTCTGAGTCTTGGTCCACTCCAGCTTGCATGCTCAGTGCAAAAATGAGGCCAGGAGTGAGAATGAAACAGAGATACAGAGAAAGCAGAACAGAGCAGAACGACTGCAGGAAAGCCAGCAGGCCAGAGACAAGACAGGAGTAGGGCTAGGCCAGCCAGGAGCCAGGAAGGCAGGTGGCAGTGCAGGTGGCAAGTGCAGGCCAGGCAGCCCTAGCTGGGCTGCCTCGGGGTTCCTAGCGGCTTCGGCCCCACTCTCGCCACTGAGGCGCTATGTCCTCTGACCTCACCACTTGCTGACACTCTTGCTTACACTGCAGGCCGAGAAGGTGCTACAGTTTGATCCGGGGACCAAGAATGTGACGGCCCTGCTGATGGAGGCACGGGAGCTGGAGGCCCGGGTCATCATCCTCTCTGCTAGGTGAGCCAGCCAAGCCAGGGCCATGTGGGCAGTGAGCCCATTGGAACCAGGGCTGGACACCACTGGCAAAGTGAGCTTCCACACACCTTCCCTGGGGATAGCCACATGCATTCCCTCCCCCACACACCTGGAGACCTGGCCAATCCCACACCCCCATCTGTCCCCCTCCCTGGGCATGGCCCCTTCCATGGCCACAGTGCAGTTGCCTGACCTAAGCTGGGCTTTAGGGTGGAACAGGGAGAAGACACTGCCCTCAGGAAGCCCATGACTTGAAGAGGCACACTTCGTGTGTGTGTGTGTGTGTGTGTGTGTGTGTGTGGGTACACATGTGTGTGCTGGGGCTTGAACCCAAGGCCCCACACATACCAGGCTCTACTACTGAGCCCCTTTTTATTTATTGGAGCCCCTTTTTATTTATTGGAGCCCCTTTTTATTTATTGGAGACAAGGTCTTGCTAAGTTGCCCAGGCTGGCCTTGAATTTGCAATCCTCCTGAAAAAGCTCAAGGGCTGGGCTCAGGGAAGAGCCCCAGCAAAGGGACATGCAGCTGTGCTGTAGGGTGCAGGTGGCAACTTCCAGCCAGGGAGGGGGTCAGACACACCCCCGGAAGGCACAGAGCACTTGCAAGGGAAACACTGGAGCCCTGTGAGAAGGAGGCTTCCCTAGCAGGGCCTGGCTCCCACCTGCAGCCTCAGGAAAAGCCCACAACAAAAATTTCCCTGTCTGCAATGGCAAAGATTTCCCAGGAAAGGAAATTCTAGTTTGCAGGGACAGGGAAAGGACACAGAAGCCTGCGGGAGGAGCCAGGGGAAGGCCCAGGCCACCTCTCAGCCTAACCCAACTTAGAAGCTTCTCTGCATGCCATGCAGTGCAAACAGCAGGATGCCACACCCAGAGAAGGACACTCCAAACCCTGAGGTCCTCAAGGGAGAAAAGAGGTAGCAGCACTTTGTCACCAGACTGGTGACCACACATTCAGTCGACAAACTGTCACCCAACTGCTCTGTCTTCAGAGTGGAGTGGGACCCGTCGGGCTCCTCAGACTGGAAGGCCAGATTCTCCTTCACCCAGATGGCAGGGATGGGGTCCAGCTGTCCTATGCCCAGTGGGACACCGGACACTGACACTGAGCTCCCCGTGGCCTCCTTGTGCCTCCATCCCTGTAGAAGCCGCGCTAATCACCTCCAATTGGCCTGGATTTTAAGTGGCAAACCTAAATCTCAGAGTCTGAGAGCATGTGCCTTGATACCCATCCAACTGTGGACACTTTAGGAAGGC
>PVJX010016538.1:0-40088 GCA_004027295.1 Dolichotis patagonum | reverse complement strand
AATTCAATATAAGAACAGAATATTAAAAGCCATCAGAGAAAAGAAACAGATCACCTATAAAGGAAAACCCATCAAAATCACGGCAGACTTCTCGATACAGACCATCAGGTCAAGAAGAGCTTGGAGTAATGTAATTCAAGAGCTGAAGGAGAACAATCTCCAGCCCAGATTGGTGTATCCTGCAAAACTCTCTCTAGAAGTTAATGGAGAAAAAAGATGCTTCCATGACAAAGAGGAGCTAGGAGAATTTGTGACCACCAGTCCAACCCTACAAAAAATACTGAAGGACATTCTAGGGAGAGAGAACAAGAATATGAGCATTTCAGGAACAGTGGCAGAGAGGCCTCAGTTAACGAGGCAGACAGTGAAGTGGAAGTGAAGAAGCAGCTTTTCAAATGCACGTCCACTGTATCGTAACACTTTGGGAGGAACCTCTGATAAGTATCAGATTGACTTCCTTATTATTTTGCCTGGCTTTTTTTCCCCAACGGTCTGTTCTTCGCCAGACCTAAGTTAGGATAGTCATGGAGAGAACAAATGGATGACTCCTGTTATTCAGTTGAATACAGTTCTGCAGCAGAATTAATCTGTGTTTTTGCAGACCAAGCAGCAGAAAGAACTAGATGACTATATTCTGGAACCGCAGCTTCATTCTTGAGGGTTTTGTTCTTAGTGCGCTTTCTGTTCTGGATGCTCTGCTCTCATCGCTATAACTTTCCACTCCCCCAGAGATCTTCCACTTCCACAGGGACAGTGAGGAAGGGTGGAGGAAGCGTGTGTTTGTGCCTGGCTCGGAGCTGCACAGAGGACAGGTCCAGGTGAGTCGGCTGCCTCTCCCCTTCCTACTCAAAGCACGCTTGATGCGGAATGCAGAATCCAAAGCAGTTCGTGTGTGTGTGTGTGTGTGTGTGTGTGTGTGTGTGTGTGTGTGTGAGGTGGAGGTACAGACAAACCCAGAACTGGGGAATAATTGCTTTATGTAACCAAACTGTTTATAATCAGCCCTTCTTCACCTGGGACCCACCAAATGGGGAGGGAGAAGATAGAGAGATGCATGCATGCAGTATTTTGGAGCTGTGGGGCAGGTGGGAGCAGGTCCTTAGTTTCCATCGAGGCTTCAAGGAGGCTGATAACAAAAGCTAAGATTTCATGATGCAAAGTGATAAGGCATTGGATTGGATTTGCATGAATCAGGTGTAATTCTCCACAATTTGTTAACTGAGTGGCCTAGCGTTTTCACCTAACTGCTAGCTCCTATTCCCTCCCCACCACATATCCCACCCACTCTTCCTATCAGCCCACCTTATATTTTTCAAAAATCTCCAAACCAGTCTCTCCAGCACGGATTTGGTGCTATGCATTGCATAATCACTACTGGAGATATTTGCTTGGTGTTTCTATTTCTCACAAGTACATGCTGCAAACGTCAACTAAAATGCTTATCATGGCTCTGGTAATCACATCTGTTGTCTTACAATAACCACAAAAGTTAATATCTGGAGACTGAGGGACATGCTGCATGACGGTCAAATGCCCTGAATACTGAAGACTCATTTCAATCCCACCCCTCAGGCCTACTGGCTCTTCCCGAAATGTTCTCTGGGGCTCTATTCTGTGACACGTGTGTTACCTAAACTTTTGGACAATTGTGTCTGTACAGAATTGGTAATTCATTCCTTTCATTACTGTTTATTAAGTGTGTAGCAGTTGATTTTTGTTGGATAGCAGATTTGTTCCCACAACGGGGATATTCATTGTCTGAATGTCATGGTTTAAGCAAATGAATGTATAACCTTAACAAAAATTGGAGTTCAGTTAAACTTTAAATATGCTACTATTTATTTTCTGTAAAGTTTTAAAATTGCCTTCTATCTACCTAAATACTATTCATATATATATATTCATATTATATATTCATATATATATAAAATCAAAATGAAATTGCTAGAGAGATTTTTCATCCTGAGGCAAAATATTTACAAAGTAATACCAAGTGAAAAAGGCAAAACACAAAATTATACAAAGACAGTACCAACTCAATTACAAAATAGTGCAAAATCAATTGGAAGGAAATAAAAAATTAACATTTATTTTTGGTAGTAGAAATGTAAACTTTTACTGGCATCATAAGACAAATGTCACTTCCTGAAAGCCCCTCTCACCCCCTACGTAAACTGGCCTCCAGCTGTAAGTGAGGAGATTTGCCCCATGCAAGTAACACACCCAAGTGCAAGGAGCTAATGAGTGCAAGGGCTGAAATGTGAGCCCAGAGGCTGCTACTTTGTAGACGCGATTTCTTCCTGCTAGAAAAGGAGTCCACAGAACGCCATCTCTTCCGTTCTGAGTCAGGGTAGAGGTGCACTCACACATCAGGAGCAGCTCTGCCTGACATGGGCACCGCCTCAGTGTACAGGCAGGGGAGCAAACAGCAGGCCCATGTGGATTCGGCCCACACATGCTGTCTAGACAGCCCCATGGCATTACGCATGTCACTCCCAAGGACACTTAGGTGGTTAAAAGCATGTCTTCTTCCCTGTGGGAAAGCACATGCCTGTGTTCCGTTAGGAAACCAATACTGGATCCCTGGCTGGCTTGCAGGTGTGAGTGGGGTCTTCCTCAATCTATTTGAGGGAGCATCTCAAGGCAGCAGGGCAGCACAGGTTCTTCAGCTTCTGATGTGTGTTTATGTCCTTAAAACCCTCTTGGTGTGTGACCCTGCTGATCTCAGACTTGCCGGTAGAAAGTAAATGGGCTTGTTTCAAAAGGAAAAGGGCATCTATTGAAACTACGCCAGTGGTCCTCTAGCGTGCCTCCACCTCCCCCAGGGCCTTGTATGTCATGCCCACTCTTCACTTTCTGTCACTTGAATTCAGTCCCAAGCCACTTTCTTGCAGAGCCTGTAGCCTGTTCCCCACAACTGGCCCCGCTTTCTTTGGTTGCCAGCACATGGAAGAAGCTAATACATTTTTTTTTTAAATGAATGAAGTATATGGGGCCAAAATGAAACCAGAAATTAATTTTACACACACATTTAAACTCAACACATCTGCAGGATTATCTTTTAGTAGCAGAATCATCATAAAAAGCTACTCGTGTGATATTTGACTTTTCACAATTATTTTTCTAAATATGTAGAAACTTCATACATATCAT
Source organism: Dolichotis patagonum (assembly GCA_004027295.1). Taxonomy (NCBI): domain Eukaryota; kingdom Metazoa; phylum Chordata; class Mammalia; order Rodentia; family Caviidae; genus Dolichotis; species Dolichotis patagonum. Next base: position 36,935 of record PVJX010016538.1, on the reverse strand, counting down.
ACATCTCAATACAGGTTCATAACTTTGCAGTGTTTAATTAAGGTCCAGGAAGAAATTACACAGGCAGAAAATCTGAATTATCATGGCTCTCAGACTTGAATTCACTCAAAACAGGAAGGCTTGTGAATACATGATATGAATTTGGGAGTGCAGAGCACATTTCAAGCGAGGCTGAGTTGGGTCTGTGTGCTCTGCTATACTGGGAATGATCTCCAAAAATTCAGTGGCTGAGCACATGGAATTTCCCATTTCTTTCAACTAACTGGTCCTATGATTTTGAAGATTAAAGCAATTAGTAAATGATGACATGAATTGCTGAACAGATTCTAACATTTGTTTTTAAATTAACTCAATTTTAAGGGGAGATATAAATGTCACAAAAGAGATGGTGGTTTCCTTCTGTCTTCTGTTTAGTCTCTCCCTTACCAGGATTAGTCCATCATTTGGAAACTGCTCCATCCTTCTATTTAGATGTATACTATTTTTAAGCAAACTGAATTTTTACTTCCTAGGCCTGTATAAGACTGCAGTTCTTAAGATAAATGAAGACAAAATACATAAGTATTTACCAAAAGGTAAGAATATGTAAGATTGATCATAACAACACAAAGGTTAATAGCCCTACATCATAAGCAACTAAAATGTCCATTAGCCACAAAATGGATGTGAAACTGGATTATAGGTAATGAGATGATACCAGAATGAAAACCACCTGTCATTACCTGCACCAGGGATGAAACTCAACAATTAGTGAGTGAACGAAGCCAGACACAACAACATGGCACCACGATTTCATTTATACAGAGTTCAGAGCAGACTAAATCAACCTACTGCGGTAGTACTAAGCATACCCACGACCCTCAGTAGAAAGGATAGCAAAGAGGAGGCAGAAAGGTCTTTTTTGTGTTTCAGTTATAAATTAGTCATTTTATGAGACTCCCTGATTCCACCCTCTTGAGTTTCTAAATAAAGCAGAGTTCATGCCTTAATCACAGCTACTCAGGAGCCAAGGCAAAAAGATCACAAGTTCAAGGCCAGCTTGGGCCATTTAGTGAGACTGTCTCTCAAAAAACAAAACAAAAACTTATTAAGTAAATTTCTAACTAAACTGCAGTAAAATAACTGCTGTGAGTTTCCAGTGAGAGGTTCTTCATTCCATGCGTTTGCTTCTTCCTTTTCCCCTTGACCCCCATGTTCAAGACCTTCTCTTGTTCAAGTGAGCAAATTCACTGAGAAAAAAAAAGATAGCAATAGTAATAAAAATAGTAATAGTAATAAAAAAAGATAGTAATAATCCAGGGTTTCTGATGGAATTAGAATCACTATGAGGTATTTCTGAAATTTTCCAATTAATCTTTCCTTTCACAATGATGTAGGGGCTTTGAATAGTTGAAATATTTATTGTCAGATTCTGATTTCAATTTCCATTTGCAGCTAAAAATGAGATCAGTTATTCTCTACCCATCCAGTCTTTAGGGGATGGATAGTGGGCAGATATTGTTATGGCTTGTGTCTAGATGTCTCCCCAAAGCCTTGTGGTCATAGGTGGAGCTTTTCAGAGGTGGCTGGATCTAGAGTGTGTGATGGTAGAATTAAGGATGTGATGCTAGTATTGATTCATAGTTTGATGCTAGGACTAAGGATGCCCCATCCTGGGTGTGAATACTACTTGCCCTTGCAGGTATCATGCATAGAACACAAAGGACAGAATGCAGGCTGGCTGCTGCTGTTATTGCCACTTTCTGCTTTGCTATTTTGCTGCTTGCTGCCTCTGCCTTCTGCCTGCCATGAACTGTTTCTCCTCTGCGATGCCAACCTACCTCGGACCCAGCCAACTATGGACTGAAACCTCTACAAACTGTGAGCCAAATAAGTCTTTTCTCATTTAACTATGGGTGCCAAGTATTTTTCCTCAGCAATGAGAAAAGTAACTAAGACAGATACATTTTTATAAAGCTTTGAATAAATAGTTGCATACTGTATACTGTTATTTTCTGCTATGAATAGTTGGCATATTTATAAAAAGTATGGTCATGGGCAAAAGATTGAAAAGAATGTGTTATGTGCACCGCAGACTGTAGATGGTGGGGAAACTCCTTTCTCTTCTCTTCCTTCCCTTCACCAGCATCTCATCAGGAAAAGGATAAATACCTAGTCCTAATGGAGCTAAGCACACTCACCTCCCACTGCCCACCCCACTTGTCTGCACACAACTCTGTTTACAAAGCTAGGTACTTTATTAGTCCCTGCCTCTCACTGTGCAACTTGTGTTAAGATGACCTCATTTCAAAGGATCATATGGAAATTACAACAGAAGATTTTAAAAGGGAAAAAAAAGTCCAGCATAGGATAGTCCTTTGGAACAAGTATATTCCTTCAGGGTAAGAAAAAGGAAGAAATTTCCTCTTGATAGTAACTTTGAAAACATTAAAAAGTAAAACCCTAGCGTGGCTAAAGGAAGCCTTCTTAGCACTGCTGGGTGATGCTGACCACCCTGTCTTTGCATAAACCAACAGTGCAGAGGTTTTTGAAGTCACACATTCATAAAGCTTCACATTTTTCACAGGAGAGCTTTAAAAATGCAGTTCCTCCTGGAATAAACCAAACAGAGCTGACACACAGTCATCTCTCTTTCATGTTTCAGCCTCTGGCACAAATCCCCCGGCTCTCGTATCTCCAAAGTCCTTGATGACAAGGATAGCAGAAACACGCTAGCAGCTCAGGAGTTAAGTAGCCAGGCCTTGCCCTGCCTTCTCCTATCAAAATGTTCCAGCCAGAACTGCAGAAGGATGATTTAGTTGGAACTTTCTCTGGGTTTGTCAACCTCATCCAAGTGGGAATAACGTGAAGTGGTCTAAGGCCAGGAAGTAAAAGCACAGGCAAGTGAATTTTTCAGAGCAAAGGTAAACCAGCTTTCCTTCACTCTCACATATGCCTGAGATAAGTGACTTGTCGGGACAGATGCTTTCTTTGGCTTCTGAGTAGGTTGGCCCTGTTGCTTTGGACTGGTGATGACACAGTATGGCATGAGCATTTGGCAAATCAAATTGTTCACTCTGTGGCTACGAAGTGATCTATTTCCCCTCTATTTCTTCAGAGAATAACCTCAGTGACCTGAAGACCTTCCTGCTGGCTCTAACTCCTAAGGACTCCACCACCTCCAGTAGGGCCACACTGAGAAGAAAATCCTTTAACATATGGGCCTTTCCTGAACACCTAAGATCCAAAGCAGAGCCAAAGGGACTCTTCTGGAGTCACTAAGGACTTTAACATCTTCCTTCCTAAGTTTTTAAACTATTCGCCTTTCATATACATAGAGAATCAAAAGCTGATGGGTGAGCTGCCCTACAAATGTGGGATTAACAAGATCTTTGATAGATGCTATTATTTGCTTGAGTTTGCTTTCTAGCTAACTTCAGAACCTCCCATCTTGAAAAATCAGGTACATGGTATGAAAAGGTACATTCAGGGGGGTTCCACAAACCCACTGGAGCACTTTTTCCTGAGGAACAGGAAAGGCTCTGCAGGATCCTCCAAGGAAGCCACTCCCATCAGCATCTGCTTGGGCCGTGAATCCTATGTGCCCTCTTCGTGTTGGATTACCATGACATCAGACCTCCTTGGAAAGAGAAAGAATCTTCTAGCACATTTTCAGACATGTGAGCATATGGAAACTTTTTAATTCCTTAAATACTCTGATTCTTTAGCACTTTAACCCTCTAAACCAATGAACTATGGATCATAACGACTTACAATCCTGGAGGTTTCTCTGAAGCAAAATATCCAGGGTTTATTATATAATTGGATGAAATTGTGCAATCTGTTCTTTTGAGGGAAGACACAGGTCTTGCAAGAGATATTTATTCCTCTGAAAAGTGTATTTATTTCACTTGCCTGTTTTTTGATTGGGTCTTTTATCTTGAGAGGTCTGATTTTATTTTAGTTTTTTATATATTCTAGATATTAGTCCTCTATCCAAGAAATACTGGCAAAATATGTTTCCCATTCTGTAGGCTGTCTCTTCACTCAGTTGTTCCCTTTGTCATACAGAAGGTTTTTAGTCTGATAGTATCCTATTGATTGATTCTGGATGCTATTTCTTGTATCACTGGGGTTCTGTTCAGAAAGTTCTTCCCTATGTCTATGTCTTCAAGAGTTAAGCATATTAAAAATGTTAACTATCTACAGCAATTAGAGAAATGCAAATTAAAACAATACTGAGATTCTGTCTTACTCCAGAAGGGAAGGTTACAACAACAAATCAAATCATAACAAATGCTGCCAAAACTGCAAGAAATAAAAGAATCCTTCCACAGGGTTGGCTAGACTCTCTATTGGTTCAACCACTATGAAAATCAGTATGGAGATTCCTCAAAAAACTAAAACTAGACATTCAACTTGACCCAGATATTCCTCTTCTAAGCATCTTCTTAAGAGTTAAAGAGGTCATATTATAGCAATCTATGCAAATCCATGTTTACAGCAGCAAAATTTATAATCCTAGGTAAATTTTAAAAGCAGCCTATATGTCCATCAACAGATGAATGGATTTCAAAATGTGGTATTTGTACACAATGGCGTATTTCTCTGCCACAAAGGAAAATAAACTTGAGTCATCATAAATAAATGGATGCACCGTGAGGCCATAATATTAAGTGAAATAAATCAGACACGCAAGCTTAAAATATACATAGTTTTGCTGATATGAGAGATTCAAAATATAAATAAAGAGCAATAAACAATTGATAATAAAAAATAGGAAGATCTTTTTCAAATGAGAAGGGGCTCAAGAGATGAAGGACGAGGGAAGGGGAGAGAAAAGGGATGAAAAAAAGAATTGAGATCTGCTATGTGCATGTACCACTCCCCACAATGAGTGTAACTGTTATGAAATGCAAACTATAATAAGAACTGTAACATGTAATAACAACTGTGCCAGGCATGGCGGCACAAGCCTGTAATCTCAGCACTTGGGGATCTGAGGCAGGAGGATCATTGCAAGTTTGAGGCTGGCCTGGGCTAAAAAGTGAGCTCAAGCCAGCCTTAGCTGCATAAAAAGACAATCATTAATTAATTAATTAATTAATTACATAGTGTTATTTAGGTTTAAAATTATGAAAATTGCATAAAAATAATAATACAACTTTCCAACTAGAGAAAAATATTTAAAAGAGTGTTAAAGGAAATGTGGAATAAAATCTTTATGCCTTCAAAAGAACATAAATAAAAAGATGCTTATTTAGTATTCACTCTATAAATCAACAAAAAAGGTTCAAGAAATTATCCAGTAGAATGATCCCAATATTTTGGGTCATGATGGCTGTTTGCTAGATAAGCAGGTACAAAGTGAACATTAACACAAGGTGTAAGTAATTTCCATGACAATTTTATTTATAAAAAATGCACTTTGCATGTGGGCTCCCGAGTTCAAATGTCTACATTACCACCTTTTTCCTTAAAGGAGGAAAACAGGATATGGTGTAGGATGCTCCTACAAAGCAACCCAAAGACCTTTAGTAACTACAGTAACACCTATTGTGCAACCAGTATTGAGTTTCCATGATCAGGTCAGACCCTAGTGATGTTCTAGCTGAAGTATGGTGCTAGAATTCACCGCCAAATCCAGAGTAAGAAAGATTCCATCCACCAGGGGTGCTTTTTCTAATGTTTTCCTAAAAAATATAAAATAGTCATCAGTCACATTAAGGGGTAGAAAATATCAAGTCATGGCTGCCAAGAAGAGTTGAAGTTTTAGCCAAGTGTTATCGCATCCATTAATGGCTCTTCTGTACAGTGGAGTCACAGAGGCCTCCTATTTCAAAATCTCAGGGGAGGCCAAGGCAGAGACAGCGTTCCTACAACTGATAATAAAAAGCCAAACAGGCAAATTGTAACAGTTACAAAAGCCAGGATGAGGGTTGTAGCTCAGAGGCACAAGTGCCTGCCTCACAAGTGCAAGGTCATGAGTTCAATTCCCAGTACCCCCCCCAAAAAAGATACAGCATTGCATAAAGAGAGATGTATAAATAACTAACAGTCACACAGTGTCATTAGTTATCAGGGAAACACACATGAAATGATCTTCAGATGTACTACACGCCTATTTGGGCGGATAAAATTAAAAAGATAGTTGATCAGTATTGGAGAGAATGTGGAACACTGTAACTCTTATAGATTGCTGGTGGGTGTGTGGATAGTAACCACTGTGTGTAGTGGTTTGGTAGGTTTATCCATCCCTACCTTACAACACAGCAACTTCACCTCTAGCTCTTCACTCACGATAAATAAAAACACGTCCACAGGAAAACATGTATGGAACTGTGCACAGCAATTTCACTCCTCACAAGTAAAATTTGAAAATAATCCAGGTGTCCACCAAGTTAAGGATGGAAAAATTGTGTGACAAGCACACAGTGGAAAACCCTTCAGCAACAGGAATGTATCATGGACGTGCACAGCCCAACGGAAACTCAAAGCATTAGTTTGAGTGGGGAAAAAATATAAACAACACACACTGCATGTTCCCACTTTATTATTTCTTTTCCTTGCTAGATACTTCCAACTCTTTCCTTTCCCTCATCCCAAATGTCCTTCTCGACCCTAACGCTAGATAGATTTAGCATTTCTCTGATATTAATTCTGTATTTTGCTACATAATAAATTCCTTTAAATTTAAAGGCTTGAAATAACACCCACTTATACTCCACGGTTCTGCAGATCAGAAGTATGGGCAAGATTTCTCTGCTGCAGAGCTTCTGTGTTCATGACCCAAAGAACCCCAAACTAGGTGACTAAAAGCAGTAAGAACTTATTTTCCTTTATTGTCCTCCAATTCTGGAGGCCAGAAGTCATATTTCCAGGTGTGGGCAGGGCTGCCCTCCCTACAGAAGCTCCCCCCTTGAAGTCTCCTTGCCTCATTCAGATTCTAAATCATGAAAGCCTCAGGCCAACACCACTCACCACCTCCATGTGATTCTTCCGTTTGCCTGTATCTTTGTGTCTTCACACAGCACCTTTCTTTGTGTCTAGCAGCTTATAAAATGCCAGTCATTCTGCTTTGAGGTCTACCCTCACGCTCTCATCTTCACTTGCTTAAATCTGCATAGACTCAGTTTCCTAACTGTGTTATTCAGAAAGTGCAGATTAGCATTTTGACATATCTGGGTTTTGGTGGGCACAATTCAAAAGGCTGACCCCAAGGTGTTATATGTGCTGGACTCTTCCCTAGAAGCTGTGGGGAAAAAATATGTCCAAGAACACTCAGATTCTTAGTAGGGTTCAGTCTCTTGACAGGAATGAGGTCTGTGTAAGCCCGGGGCCCTCTCATCTTCTAGACGACCCAACATCCTTCATCACACAGTTACCTTCCTCCTAAAATGTGATGGTACACTGTGTCCTTCTCTCTCTGGGGACCCTTGCACTTCCCCTCTAGTGACTCCCCAACCCAGAGAAAGTGCTCTGCTTTTGAAGAGCTCACATAGTTAGACTAGAACCATTATAACAACTTCTCCTTTGTCATATAATTGAACACAAGCAGGAGGGTGTGACCTTACGTTCCCAGGCTCTGCGCACACAGGAAGCAAAGGGGATTATCTAAAGGCAGGGATCACTGGGGACCCTCTAGTTATCCTGCCCAGTTCCTCATCCTTACCACTTTCTTTTGCAGCTTTCTTCAAACGTCCAGTAACTGATTCAACATTTGTTTCTCATGTTAACATGTAAGGTAGGGCACAGCTCTTGTTCAGAGATGGTGTCTCAAGACCAAGACTGAGACATGGAAGACAGTGGGTGAGTGAATCAGTAAACAAATGGATGGAAAAATGGGTGAATTTCTCCAGTTCAACATGGTCGCTGATCCATTAGCTATGGAAGTGCTAAGACACATGGTCTTCACTGACCAAACTTTTGTTTTTAGACAGGGGAATAGTGGAAAGAAATTGAATTTGCAGATTAGGAACCTAGATGTCAAGGTTGGGATAATGTACCCAAAACCTTGACTGATGATGGTCAGAAACTTGCAAGTGCTTAAATTCTGGCACCATATGATAAATGACCTGCTGTTTATTCTGCCTCTTTCTCTTGTTTTCTCCTGAGATATCTGTTACCTTTTCAAAAAATTAATAGGTGCAGACAACTGTGTGACAGCTAATGAGAAAATAGAATGTGCATTTTGTGGCTGTACTCACTTAGCTGGTGAGACTTAAACCATCAGGCATATTTTTTCCTGCTAAGATTAAAACCTACAATCAGTCTTCATCCATTGCTAAGTGGATAAACAGCCTCTCTGGAAGTACAAAACCCTAACCTGTTGGAAAAGAAGTAGCTTTAGCTATACAACGCTGCGTTTCTGATAAAACAATCAGACTTGCATTGTATTCTGAATTAATAACATTTCCAAAGTTTCTCCTCACTGAGGATAATACAAATGGTTACCCTTAATTATATTTCCCTTTTGGGTAATTCAGCAGTCTGACTTTTAAATGAGTTTCTAAAATACCTTTTTAAAAAATACACAGAAAGACACTGGGGGCAGAAAGCTTATAGCTAATAGAACAGCAGACTTCAAAGAAAGGCCAAATCAATGTCTATCTCTGGAATTACAATGCATGGCTGTAGCATGTGGATTTGAATGCATTGTAAGGTTACTTTCTTGCTGCAACCCTTCTCCCTCACCCAACAGAGGCCTCATCTTTATCCTATAGGAAAAGCAGGCTACATATGTTCTGTGCACTGAAGGAGGGAGGCCTTCATCTATGTAATCGCCTCATCTGTTATTTCTTTGAACAAAAGGAAGCAATTATTCAATTCCATCCAGGTACCTTTCCTAGGAATGAGCTGAGCGAGGCTCAGGAGTCCAGTCAATAATATCTTGCTGTACTCAGGGGAGCTGCGAGTTTACAAGTTACAGGGAAACCTAGAGGAAAACTTCCCAGATTCTCTGGCCTCACTTCCTCTCTGATTTTCCATGTGATTTCTCTTCTTTGCTGACATTACATAATGCACAGGAAAATAGCCCACGATAACCTCAGATTGGGAGGATTCAGACAAAAATCTAAATCTAAACTAGTATCCAACACTGAGATGGCCACTGTCATTCAGATCTCCTGATTGTGAAATACTTCACAGCTTGTGTTTTGGTACCTGCAATCAAACAAACAAACAAACAAACAAACATAAAACCTTGATACATCTTTATAGATCCATTTCAGAGCTCAGACAGACACTTCATAGAGAAGGAATGCTACTGATATTTGTGCAATGCATGAATATTCATCAGTTATCTGCTAAAAATGAGGTCAATTATGCCATTTGTGACAGCACAGATTCAATAGCACCTTGAATCTGGAAGTAAGTTCGAGGATATGGCAACAAATCTGAGTATTTTCTCTGATGTTGGAAGCAAGGGCAGGTAACGCAGACAGAGAGAGCTAATGAAAAAGAAATCAAATATCAGGAAGTCCAGGACAGTGAGGATTATTAAAATAATCCTTCAAGTTTACATCTGGGGTTCCCCTTTTTACAAACAGCCTATTAGGAAAAAGAAAATAACACTCAGGATGATTTTCTTTATATTGCTCACGACCCAAGTGAAATACAACAGTATTTTAAAAAAAATTCTAAAATTTTGCAGTTTATTTGCTTCTCAAGAAGTAATGTGATTTGGTGTATTTAAAGAGAATAGCCCAGGGATGGAAATATTTTAATTCGCCTTTCAAATGAGAGGCTCTTTGCAGCTTTTCTAAGAACACTGTTTTCCCTGGCTTCCTTCTCCCACATTCTCTCCCACATACACAGGCTAAAAACCAGTATGCAAAACAGGCCTGCCTGGAAGGAATTTTTTTTTTTTCAATTCTGAGGATTGAACTCAGTTATACACTGAGTCACAGCCCTTCTTTGTTTTATTTTGAGACAGGGTCCTGTTTAGTTATCCTGGACCTCAGTTCTGGGTAGAATATTCTGTGTTGGGAATGATGCTGATGCCTAAAAGGCTGAGCTATGTGTAGACCTCGATCCAGCATGAAGCCCCTCACCCTAAATTTGCTTTTAGGGAGAAAATCACATTCAAACTGGGAAATAACAAAATTGGCACTATGCCCTTGGCAAACATGCTAGGTAATTTCATAGTTCCTTAGACATGAATTTCTGGCATTCTGTTAATTGAAAGGTCAAAGAACTCAGCTGTGTGCATGCGTGTGTGTGTGTGTGTGTGTGTGTGTGTGTGTGTGAGGCACCTCCATCCTTATTAGCCTGGAGGAAAACTAGCTTCTCTCGCTTAACACTGTAGCTCGGATACATTATCATGAATGTTACATCCTTATATTAGAGGTTCCCAGAGTGTGATTACAGAGGGGACCACCAGGATCCCCAAAGCATGAAAGCAGCAGCCCCAATGGCACATTACAGATACAAATGATCAGGCACCCCCTTGGCCTACGGAATCCAGTCAGCCCCCCAGGAGACTCTGACACGGGCTCAACTTTGAGATTCACTGACTTCTGTCATTTAAACCTCTTGAGTTCCTCAAAACGAGCTGCCATCTCCTCCTCCAGTCTTTCACCAAGACGAAAATGTGGCCCTGAAGGTAAGGCCAGTTGCCATCTGGCTCCTCCATAAAAGCACTGGGATTCAAACTCCAGTTGTTTAGGCTTCTAACCTGAGGCCCTCCCCGTGCGCTGTTATTTACTACCGGCCACAGTGACTTCAAGCTTTCAAAAGCTCTGGCATTACCCAGAAGCAACCCCTGCCTCAGCCCCACATATGTAGATGCAGTGGTCCTTCTTACGCCCACACTTCTGCCCTCAGCCCTCCTTCCCAGGAGACAAAATCATACACTTGTGCTGGGAGATTGTAGCAGTAGGTAAATCCAGGGTGACAAGAAGATCTTTGAATACCTTGATCTTAAAGAATTTAAGTGACTGAAACATGGGCTTTGTACCTGAGCCCAAATCCTAATGTGACTTGTTCCAGCTGAGAAATCCTAATCAGGCAACATTCTAGGCATCCAGGGCACAACAGAGAGCAAAAAAGAGTCAAAGATTCTTATGGCACTATTGTGAGAATCCTGAGATTAGGAACTTTGCTGTGCAATGCATTCAATTGATCAGTGCTATCCAAGAAGAGAAAAACGTTGCTCTTAGAAGTTAGGAGATGAGTTTTTTTTCATTAGAGCAGAACAGGGTAATATTTTCCTGAAAAGTGAAGTAACAGATGTGAAGATAGCACTGTTCAGATCAGGCTGATGGATTGTATTGATGACGTTTTTCTGACTGATGTGGCATGACGGTATGCAAAATGCTACCATTAGAAACTTGGTAAAGGGTTTGTGAGGTCCCTTTCTAGCTCTATAGCTGCATGCAAGTCTACAATCATCTCAAAGTAAAGTTTTGAAAAAGTTAATGTCATGGCAAGAAAGGTACAAAGTGGTCTGAGAAAAGTAACAGGGAGCCACACTATTTGATAGCTTTAAATGTCATCCCTGCTTGGGCCTTGGCGGTCCTGAGCTCCTGAGGAGATGAAAGGGAACTCTGTGACAGACAGGGCATTCACATCATCCCTAACTTTTCAGTAAAGTCACTGAACATAGGTGCTCCAGCTCACAGTTCTGCAGGAGGGTCTCTTTGCTCCGGTACTCAGTAGACATGCCCAGCACCCACCGTGCCATCTTAGGTGTGGTTGCTAGATGTCAAGACTGCCCTGCTAATTTGATGGCCCTGCTATTTTGGTGTGGCCCCTCTTAACCTATTTCTTCCTCAACAGGGGTGGACAGGTTGAGGAGAAGAAATCTTTTGCTAGAAAGAAATCTGCTGGTTGCTGCCTCTTCTCCCCACCCCAGCCCCACCCCCGCCACCCTGAGCTGCCAGACGGAATATTTAAAAATACACCTAAGCTGTTTCTGGGTGCCAAGAATTTCACATCAACTGACTGCCCGTGAATGGTTTTGATGGGAGGCTTGATGTGACACACCGCATCCCAGGAGATAATCTGCAGACGAGATCAGACAACACATTGCAGTACAGGGAGACTATTTTTACTCCCCCTTCCCCTGCTGTGCAAAGGGCTCCGTCCATCCCACAGTGGGAAACAACATGAATCCTAACCGCAGCTTTCAGAAGAGCTGGAGATAGCAAGGACACTTCTTCCACGGGGCTGAAGTATGGATTTCAAGTCAGGGTTGCCACTTCCCAAGCAAATACTGGGGCTGGACAAACACTTGTACAGGAACATTCACTGTACCAAAGACTGTCATTCAGCCCTCACAATACCTATGCCATCCGATTTATGGATAGCAAAGAATAAAAAGTAAATTAATTTGCCCAGGGCCTCATAGATAGTGAAAAATTGGTGAGGTCTGGTCTCAGGCCAGATGCCATCGGCCTGTACGTTTCACACGCCTGGTAGTGACATACGTACGCTCTACAGATTTTTCTAAGCTTAGATTTTTCTAAGACTTAATGACTAATGAGGAAACTATTCTGTCAAGTAACTTTAATATTAAATCAATACTGGTAAATGAATGCCGTAATTCACATTTTCAAAAATAAATATATCTTGTGAGAAAGAGGATTTCTAAGAGCAGTGACAACCAGAATCACTAAGGGATTGAAACAATCATCTTGGCCCAGATGTTCCTGATTAAGCCAAATGAGAGACAGAAGGAGAAAGGGAGAGAAGGAGAGAGAGAGAGAGGTTTTATAGATTGATGCAGTTCACCATTTGTTCTAAAGAGCTTTGCCACTTAGAGTAATCATCATAATGTCATAATGCGTACCATGCATACAGTGCTTTAGGGCTTAGAAAGCACTTTCATGTATATTATCTCATTTGATCTTCATTGTAATCCTATAGACTCAGTAGGACATTTTACTAATGAGGAAAATAAAGTTCAGAGAGGGTAATGAACCACTTCTATGGCTTGTGTCTAGATGTTCCCCCAAAGCCTCTTGTGGTCATAAGGGGGCCTTTTTAGAGCACTCCTGAATCTAGAATGTGTGATCCAGTCATGGTGTAATGCTGGAATCAAGAGTGGGTGATTCCTAAATTGGTTCACTGATTGGTTTGGCACCACCCTAATCCTGGTAGCCTAGATAGAATATAAAAGAGGCAGAAAAAAGCTGCTCAGGTCCTTTGTTGCTTTTGCTACCTTCTGTAAGCCATGAGTGGATGCCCCACTGCCATGTGCCACCCTGTCTTGGAAACAGCCTATTCTAGACTGAAACTTCCATGAACTGTGAGCTAAATAAAACTTTCCTCCTTTAACAGGGTGTCGGGTATTTTTGTCTCAACAAGGAGAAAAATAACTTAATCAACCTCCTGGAGCACCGTTTCCTAGGGAGGAAGTCTGGCTGGCTGGGTTGCTGCTTCACTTCAAGGGGTGACCTGTGCCCTGCAGGACGTTAGCAATCCTCTGCCCCCTCCCTGAGCCAGGGCGCCACGTGGCAAGACTAGCTCTCTGTCTGCCATGCCACTATTTGAAGCATCAAATGTGTGTTGGTATAGTCAGGTTCCAGAGACCTCTATAAAGCCACCTGCATTTTGTCAGTCCTCAGGGCACACATAGCTAAGCAAGTGGGCACAAAGGGCAAGATGACAGATGCGATGGACAAACTGGTCATTCGGAGAACAGCTTTTGCCACAACCTCAGCTCTCTTCTTTGAATCATAGTCACTAGAATCTGTATCAAAGGACAACTACAGAAGAGTCTTACATAAAAGGGCTAGGCTAGGCTTATTGGTAACCTTTTGGTATTCTATAGAATTATGCATTGACATGCTGGGAACCAAAGTAGATCTTCATGTAAGCATGTTTTTATGAATACATATATACACGCTGAGAATTTTTTATGTTACTTAGACTATTCATTTGGCTTAGAACTTATTTAATATTTCATTGTCCAGCTGACATTGCACATTGGCACTTATGAACCCAATCCTCCAATAAACAGGGATGCTTGCTTTGGTTTCCTGTGTCTTTAAGTCTTTGATTCCAATTTCCTTTAGGTCACATAAGCATGCTCCATTCATTGGTCTCCCAGCTATGTGACATTACATTTACTTCAGTCTTTTACCATGTATGCAGTCCCTGTAGGCTGCTGAACCAAATGGGGCCTTGTTGACATATTAGTCTAGGACTTCTTACTCAAAAACATGTTGGGAAGATTAATGAAAATTAGTTGCCTATTAAGATAATGGTTGAAAAATATGCCAGATTTTTATTTCTTGAGACTTTGATTTACCAGTGCAAAAAATGAGGTTGGTATTATCAATTCACCCAAACAGCAGGTTAGGGCAAAGAGTGGATCGAAGAATGCGCACCAGTGAACATGCTTCAGTGAGCTGCAGTGCAGTCCTATCCACTCACGGACCTCGGCACGTACTAAACACCCTTCCGGGGTCTGGGCCAAAGCAGCGAGCAAGTCAAGGCTTCACAGAGCTATTATGAGCACTCTAGGCTTTACACTCAATATTAGTGAATGCTTCACTCATTTTTGTCAACCGTTTCTTCAATATAAGACTTTTTAAAAGTACTTTATACTGACAAGAATGTAAAAATAGAGACAAGTAAAGTGGAGGAAGATGCTGTGTTTCAATCTTGCACTGGACTCTAACGCTCAGAAACTGCCTCTGCCCTGCAGCCAGCCTGTCGACAGTGAGCAGGGTACCCCCTCTGCGGACATCTGTGGCCTGTCTCATGTGCCGCCGCCACGTTTGCTTCCCTGGCTTAGCTCTATTGAGCATCCAGCACTGTGTACTGCAGGGTCTCATTAGGAGCTCACAAACATCATCATGTGGTACCAGTTCTCAGATGGAGCCAGAGCATTCTGTGGATCCTCATCTCCGAAATGATCAAAAGATCCACCTTCTACTCATCTTTGAAAACCACTCTCTCTACCCTCTGGCCCTCAGCATGTCACCAAAGCTGCTTTTCTGGGTCTTGACATTTTCACAAATCAGGATCTTCTTCAACATGAAAGAGAACATTTACCCCGCTCTGAGCTGAAAGCATCCTCCCAGTTCACTTTAATCACAATCTGCTGCTAACAATCTCTGCTTCTTCCTGGGCAGACTCACACACCACATTAGAATGTGCCAAGCAAAGGGAATGCCAGGAGCACCCGTGCTATTGCCTTCCTTCTCCTCTTCTCCTTTTCCTTTGCAAGAGTAAATACAGAAAAAGCAAGAGGAAGAGATAATGGCTACATTAATTAGAAATCTCACAATCCCACTCAGCGAATATCCAAGTCTCCTTCCAGGAAACTGATGCTATAGTTGAAAAGAGAATATAGGAAATCTTTCAACACAGACTTTTTCTATGATGTTAGAGCTATCACTCTGACTGATTAGGTATGCAGGGCCTGGACACTGCTCTCCCTAGACGACCCCTACATGTTCCGTGGAGACTCGATTATTCTACCCATGGGGAATGTTCACATCCATGCACGCGAGATCATCTTGTCCAAGTCCAGAGCACAGACACCATAGTGCATTTCTATTATTCAGGTGTTTTTTTTTAAATAAAATGAATGTATAACCTTCCCACATAGTCTCCTGCAAACTGGATTTCGCCAACTGTCATGCATGGAAGATTTCCAGTTTGGGGAGGAGGATTTTTTCCTTCATGTGTACAAATGTCAAAATCACAGCACTTCCTTAACAGAGCTGTAGACGGTGTAGAGATTTCAAAGGGAAAAATCCAGGGCATTTGCTTAACAAATACCTCCAACATTTTAAGGGCAGTAATGTGTTTGCCTCCCTAGACTCCTGGGAAGTCTGAGGAAAGACTGCTTGTTTTAATAGTGTATCAAAATAAGCATTGTGATAGCTAATGCTGATTTTGTGCCACATACATACGAGATGCTATGCTTAATTTCAGATTTATTTAATTTTACTGAACTCTGAAGTAACCATTATTTGTATTTTCCAGATGAAGTCACTAAAGCACTGAGAGGTGAAGTAACTTCCACAGTCCCACAATTAAGGACAGAAAATCTGTCATACTGAGGCCATCCCGATCCACAGCATGAGTCTGCTGCCGTGTCCCACTGTCACACTCACTGGTGAGAAAAGCAACGTGGCTTTTGACCTTTGGAATCGGCACTGAAATCTAGCTTGCTGGCATAGGTCAGCACCAAATTATAGCGAGGCCTCAGCTAAATCACTTAACTCTTTTTTTGTGTGTGTTGGGGATCGAACTCAAGACCTCGTGCTTGCCAGGCACGTGCTTATGTGGTCACCAGGCTAAATCCCCAGCTTAACTCTCACTTTTGAGGATAGTATTTGACTTGCACATAAGAAACACAGCAGTTTGTAAACATTAAGTAAGGTCAAAGATAAAAGTTATTAAAATGCAAATGCATGGTACTAAAAAATAAATGTAAAGTTAATAAGTGATTAGTAGACACAAGGTTTTGCTGCATCTGAATTGGCTGGCTTCCCGGACCTGGGAGGGGGGCTGAGATAAACAGTTCCATGAAGCCTTAGCATGGCCCTCCCGTGTTTTGACCCATTTGGGATAGGTGAGGAAACAGATTTAGAGGAGTGCAGTGCCTTGCTCATGGGTTCACGCCTAATAAGAATTAAAGCCAATCTTTAAACCAAACTTCCCTCTAGTCGAGCTGGCAGGAGACGAAGACGGGTTATGCACCTGTCTCTTTCCTTAAGAAGCTTCAGTTTGTCGTCAATAGCTAAATGTGGTCAGAAATAACACACGAGACCTGTTCAGTTAATAGTTGTGGAAGAAAAACAGAACACACGCAAGAAGGTGAGGAGGATTCCAAATGAGTCAGCCCAGGCTGGTGTTTCTAAATCTTGGCTACATTTCAGAATCACTGGAGCTTGATTCTCTGAGCTTTAAAAATACCACCCGAGGCAACCCTCCTGTGCAGCCGAGGTGAGGAGTCATTCATCCATGCACACCTCTTACAGATGTGCTCTATGGCAAGCTTTATGTTGAGTTATGGAATCACTGGCGCTATTACCTGGGAGGACTGGCCAAGGCCACAGAGTATAATAATGTCAGAGTTAAAGCAGAATCCAGACACCCCATGCCACATCTCAAGGAACATTTGTGAGATAAAGGCACTGCCAGTGCCTCAGACAGCATGAAATGTGACCAGGAAGGTAGTTTTATTCTATCAGAGGACATTGTGGAGAATAAATTTCACCTTTGGAGGACAGTTTTCACCTAGCACCATAAATTTCCTCTCGCAGCACGCTTGCTAACAGTAGGACTAAAGGAGGGAGCAGAGAAGCATCTATTTAACTCTGTCTTTCCACACATCGCTCATCATCAGCTACTGATGTGCAAACATGAAGCTTTGCTTGGTCCCTGTCTATGGATCCCGATGGAAGGAGATGAGCCTGGTGTGATAGATGAAGCCAACTACTGCAACTGCTGAAAAATCTCCCTGCCTTGCAGTCATAAAACGAAAAGGCAGAGAAGAAGGGGCCATCTGCTCTGCGCTGGCTGCAGATCCATCTTTGCTTGGATGGAATTACGAGTCCCTCCACCTTCTTGGAAAAACAACAACAACCAACAATCTCTTCTTGTTCATTTCCAGAGGAACTGCTTTGTCTAGGTGGGGAGCATTTAAGATGCAATTGTGTGTCTAAGGTTAGGAAAGTGCAGGGAAGCCACAAGGTACCTCCTTTGCTGGGTCCAATTCTCTTTTAACTTCCAGTGTTAAGGAATGTCTAGACTACTTTTATAGACTGGGAAAACTGGTATCTGTTAAAGACATTTTTTACACCATGTATCACTTTTATTATCAATCCTTTCCACCGGTATAGGATCCAATGGGATCTTAACTGATATTGCAGGATGAAGGTTTTCCAACTGTGCTCTTCAGAGCCTGTAGTGTCTGAGGGTCCTGCATAAGGGGCAGAACGGAGAAAAAGGAAAGCTAGGCAGAGGCTGGACCACTGCTTCTCCCTTGGCCCCTTTCCCCAAAAAGAGTATGCTCCTTTTTATCTGTTTATCTGTTGGAGTTCTGCATCAGATTGCTTGAGAAAACTATTTCAGTTGCTAAAACACATTAAATGGGAAAAATCGGGTCATAAATTATGTGTGTGGTATAATCTCATTTTTAAATCATGTACACACGCATTTTAAATGCATGAAAAAATGTACTAGAAATATATATGTATATATATATATATGTATATATATATGTATATATATATGTATATGTATATGTATATGTGTATATATATATATATATATACATATATATATATATACCAAATTATCTCTTACTGATGTCACTGGGAATGATGCATACTTTGCTGTTGTTCATTTATATTTTGTAAATTGTCTGCCATGAGTTTGTGTAGAAGGAAATTGAGTTTCAAAGAAATCTAAACTTCTGGGGACTACTAATCAATGTATGAAGCTGTCGGGTCCTGTAGGGGGTGATCTTCTAAGACATAAGTTGAAGATAAGGTGCTACTTCTGGCACAGAGGCACCTGCTGTGCGGCGCCTCCATACTGACACACACAGAAAAGGGGCAAGCCATTGCCTTCCCTCACTATCCCTATCCCATTGCCAGCTGGCTGGGGATCATGGGATATCTATCAACGGGCAGCTCAGACTTACACACCTGAGCAGGTGCTTCAGCACTGTGGTGTGACTGTGGAAGCACACAACACTGGTTATGGAAAATCAAGGCTAGATCCTTGGGTTTCTGAGTTCTTCTAAGTCAACTGGATGCAAGGGCATAGCTATTAAATGTGCCAACTCTGGAGTTAAACATCTGGCTCCATCCTTAACCAACTGCAGCCACAATCAAATCATCTCTCTATGGCTCACTTCCCTGTCTGAAACATTAGAATCATGCTATTCCTCTGCAGAGTTACAATAAGGCTTAGATCCAAAAATCTCCTGCATATTGGGTATCATATGGCAGGATGTATTCTGAGTTCACCGAGTACTCACTAGTATATTCAGTATTATTATCCGGTTTCCTTTCCATCTCCCTTCTGACATTGTCTGGAAGCACCAAAGTCATATTTAATTCTAGTCAATCCAAGAAATAGAAGATGATCTGATGGCGCAAATAAGGAGTTTCCCTGGCATTTGGGGAAACTCAGATGAGACAGTCACAGTTCTCCCAGTTAAAATGCTTATGCAAATACACAATGGTAGTGAAGTGGTCTAACAGTCCGATCTGTCAGCAGAGTTCAAATGAGGAATTTCACTTCTGTTTTCCATTTGGTTGGAATAAAGGAAACTATTTGGAGTGTGGTTCATTGGTTGGAATATAAATGATAAAATATGAAAAAAATAAACACCTATACAACTGAATTTGAAACTCCTCAAAATCTTTGCAAAATATCAATCGACTCACTAAAGAACAATTGTCTAGTGACAGTTTTTAAAATGGAGAAATGTAAATTAGTGCAAATTTCTTTTAGCTTCATGGAAAAAATAAAGGTAGTGAAGTTACCCTTCCTCATTCATACTATCTAGAAATGAGAATATAAAAAAGTGATATTACAGGCCAGGCTACTTACAGCAAATTAAGATAATCTAAAAATGGTAGGGAGATTGGTGTGTTAAATCTAGAAAATGTCGTGCAAAATGGCACACTTTGGTTGACTTTTCAAAAATCCTGTTTTCATTTCCTATAATCTTCCAGTTTAGTTCCCTTGCATCATGTCTGTACGATGACCCCCAACTCCATTCTCTGTGTTACTCTTCATTATTGAGTCTGAAATACGAAATGCTTGGCTCTTTCTGAGAAAATGTGGGGCTGTATCAATTAAACAGCAAACTCCTTATGGTAGCCATGAATTATGCAGGCCAGTACTGGTTGTCTTATTATGAAGGAGAGCAGATGCATGGACCTCACAAAGGGTGACGAGTCATGGCAAGGGCGCAATTATGTTCTGTAGCATTGACAGGACAGAGTGGCAGGTATTCTCCTTCTGGCTGTGATGCTTACGGCGATAAACTCCCAGTGTTTCAGGGAAATACGGCTTCCTACCCTATGCCTAGACCTGATGATGCTCAACTGAGTTAAAAATGAAAGAGAAAGCAGAAGCTGGAACTGTTCACATTTGATGATTTTTGAAAAACATTTTACATTACTGGAATTACTGAAATTCATTAGGAGACTCCACCAAAAGCCAAAAAACTCTCTTTTCACTCTCCTCCTATTTATCCACAATGGTAGGCATCTATTTAGGTGCCTGCCCAGGGGAGATTTACTGATTGAGCAAAGCAGTCACTAGACATTTTGAGTAAAGTAATCACTAGACATTTGCTGAACACCTCCTGGTCAATCCTGTGTTTCTTAACCTTGCATGCACATTGGGGCTCACCTGGGGAGATCTTAACCGTGCTGATGCTTTGGCTCCTTGATGGATCCAAGGAAACCACTGAAATATATCCAGGGAGTTCAAAGATAAATCAGGCACTTCTCACGTTCTCAAAGAGCTTACTAGTTCAGACCCAAATAAGCAAACAAAAACGAAGATAAACTATTCCTGGGATCATTTCCTCATTTTTCTTTTATTCTATTCTATTATATATCATAAACAAGGCAACAAAGACAGTGTCCCTGTCCAAGAGTGCAAGATCTGATGGGTGACACGGGCAATAATACAAGATGGCAAACAGGTAAGTGAGTCAATTCAAAAGGATCCCAGTAGGAACAGCATTTGGCCCACAGGGAAGGTTTGGGTTTTGAGGCAAATAAAACCATCTGATAAATGAAGAACTCAGGGACAGGGAGGCATTGTTTCAACCCAGGGTACTCACAATAATCACTTTCTCTGGAAGCTACTGTAGTTCCCTCAGTCCTTTCTATGCAAAGCAGAGGTGTTGACGTTTAGCCTGATTTCCCTAAAAATTTTAGTAGGTAAGACTTCAAAATGAAGGAAAAAAACTTCACACCATCTCAGAGTACCCGACCAGCACTAAGCTCCTCTTCCAAGTGACACAAGAGTGGTATTACCATTGATAACTTCTATCCCATTCTATGTGACAAGGTAACACTTACAGCCTTACAGAATTCTCTGCTGAGATGATATTATTATGCTTGTTGTACACATGAGGAAAATGAGGCTCAGAGAAGTCAGACAACTTCCCCAAGATCACACAGCTTGGGTGCAACTTGGTGAGGATAAAAACCAACACTTCAAAGTCAGGACTTTTGCATCAAACTCTGCTCAGTTCCCCTGTCCACAGAGAGCACCCTCTGTGCCCCCGGCCTCTCAGCAGAGGGGCACGTGAGCTAAATACTGCTGTGGTGCTTTGCCACATGATGAAACAACCCTGTAAAGGTCCAGAAACAAAGAAGAGGAAGACAGACCCAGTTTCTCCCAGTTGCACTGATGGGGTCTCATGACCATTATTTGGGGTCCAGGCATATGCAGCTAACAGAGCGATCAAAGTAGCACGATGTGCAAGGTACATACTCCACAGCAACACGCAACGATCCCTCATTCATAGCTTGCACTGCTCCGTGTCCCATGTTAGAATGCAAGGGTATTGTCCTGTGCCAGGTGTCTGTCATCCTGAGAACACCCCAGAGCACAGCATCCACACTTGAAGTCAATCACAGATTAAGATCTCTGTCATCACTCCTTTGTGAGTTGAAATGGGGTGCATTATTTATCTACCCTTCAGGGTCTGGTTTGCTTTATCTGCTATTATTAGATGTATGTTTCTAGAGCAGTAACTCAACATTCTTCAGGCGTTTAGAAGAGTTAAAGTCTGTATTGAAATACTGGCTGTATTGTTTCCTAATGGTGTGAGTGTTGAAAAATTTGTACAACCTCTTTGGGATGAATAAAACAACTCATATTACTATAGTAATTAAATGACTTAATGTTTAAAACTAACTTTTAAAAAGATATGGAACTTAGGATTCATTACCAATAGTAATAACTATATTAAAAATGATGAAGCTGTAATCTGGGATCCAGAAGGAATTGGTTGAACCTTACATTTCTTGGTTCTGAACTCACTTGGTCTTAAAATTAGTAAGTCACTTGAAAGATCTGCCCATCAGATACCCAGTATATAAAATGGGATGCCTCCCTGATAAAATATCTGCGAACACAGGCTTTGCTCCAGACCCCCTCCATGTAAAGGTAAATAAGAGAACACCGTTTCCCTGGAGGAACTCATGGTCTGGGGTAGGTAGATAAATAGTAAAAATATGTATGTGCGTAAGCAGGTAATTCTAATCACCTGGCAAGTCCAGCAACAGAGGTATCCAGCAGATTATGCAGTCACAGATGACACATGCTAATGCTAGTTCAGCTCTCAGAACAGGTGACCTTCATGATTCACAGGAAAGCCTTATTAGTAAGGCAGCCTTTCTCGGGAAGGGAAGGGAATGGTCTGGGTCTTTCAGTGTGACATGAGCATAAAGACCAAGAGACAGGGAAGGCTGCAGCAGGTATAAAGGGTCACAGTGCATTGATGGTGCAGGAGACCAAAATATGAGAAAAGCGTGGTGAGTAAAGAATAGAGAGATAGAGCTGGAGCAGGAGATCCATGCATTCCTTGACAAGACACTAACATTCACTGTCAGGTGTCCAGAGAGAGACAGATCTGTCACTGAACATGGATAGGAAAAACCCAAGACCAGAGTGAAGGACACTGTGACATCTAAAAGTCAACAAAGAGAGAAAAGATGGTGAGAACTCAGATAAAACATGAGCTGGGGGTCAAGAGGATGTGAAAATGGAGGCAGGCAGATGGAACAGTTGGGAGACAAACATGCATTGACCCTGTGATTACACTGAGGCTAAGAGGGAGGCACAGTTAAGTGCAATTGCTGGGATTTCTGAGGGAGTGAGTAGGTGCATGATGGTCCCATCATCTGGAATCAGGAACTGCAGGAGCTGGAGCATATATTTAGGGAGATGGATAGGGATGTACTGAGTTGGATCAAATTGAGTAGGACATGCAGAGTGAATCCAGAATAGGTTTCTAATAAAGATTAAATTAGATAATGCACATGGACTGCCTCATAAGCTACAAAAAACTAATTATCCTCATTAGTATAGCCATTAGCTTACAGTACAAGCCTCAGAGTTCTTATTTAACCTCTCAGCCTTAAATTTCCCATCCACTTCCATGTGGATGAGAATCACCCCTTATCTGTAATTCATACTGATGTTTGAGTATAAAGTGAACTTTTCTGTGAAACATAAAGTTCTCTGTGGGGCAGATACACAAATCCAACAAGGTTTAATGTAAGAGAAGTATCACCCTGATTGTTTTTTTAGTACTGGGGACTGAGCCCAGAGCCTCTCTCGTGCCAGAGGTATGTTCTACCCTGAGCCACAGATCAGCTCTTTTTAAGATTTTACTCGGAGATACAGTCTCACTGAGTTGCTTTAAATTCTTGATCCTTGTGCCTCAGTGCACTGAGAGGATGGGATTACAAGCATTAAACACTACTCCTGGCTCCCCATATGTTTAATAATATAAATGAAAACTTGTTTTTTTCTAACTTTCCTATCTCATGCAAAACATGGTATGTTTTTGTATAAGGATACCTTATGTGTGTGTATGTATGAAAAATCTTGCCTATATGTTTGCATTCACAAGACACTATCCCTCCTCACATGTGCAGATGGGACATAAACAACATAGCTAGAAGCCTGAATTGCTGGAACTGGAATTGACTGGAATTGGCTGGTAAACCTAAGACAGTGTAATATATATATATATATATATATATATATATATATATATATATATCAGGAACCAAACTCTGGACCTTGCACTTGCCAGGTAGGTGCTATGCCCTGAGCTATATCCCTGGACCCACAGGAATATTTTTTATAAAAATTATTCACACTGTAATACAAACAGCTGATATGTTGACCAGCAGAAATGGCTCATAGGAAACAACACGGAGGCAAAATTAAGGACTGACAGTTATCCAAAGTATTTGAGTAAACCCATTTGGATTTCAAATGTGCAGAACTTGTCTGCATATCTAATTCCAGATTACTATGACTTTATGTGATATAGAAATCACAATAAAACCAATCAGTTGAAATGTAGTTTTGTAGTACCAATAATCTTGGTATCTCCAAGAACCAGGTAAGTTTCATCTAAAAATCCACTCACTTTAAAGCAGAGAGGGCCCCATTTATTCTATTCTTCATCTCTGAGCAGCAAATGAGATTCTTAAATTTATCTCTGTAACACAGTCTATTCTTCAATACTCTCTATTACTGTCAAATATCTCCTCTGCGACTCATCTGAATCCATTGTTAGGCACCCACCAGCAAGAGGAATGTTGAGAGGAAAATTTACCCATTAATCAGTAAAAGAAGAAAGAAGCCCATAGTCCAAAAAGAACAGGAGGCCGCCTTGTGCACACTGTCCTGTGTCTCCCTTCTAGTGGCCTGTGAGTGGCACAGTCAGGTACTGTGTGGATGCTTCCATAACTGCCCGCTTGCAGAGGGAGAACTCCCTGTCTCTTGGCTACTCCATTTTGACACAAAGTCTTCAAGATTCGAACTACTTCCTCTTCCAAGGGCATAAGATTTTTTAAAAAAAAAATCCTATGACTGCCTGGCATCCCTTTATAATACTGGGATTTACCTAAGAAGGCAGCTGAAGCTATGTCTACCTACTATAATTTTCTTTTCCAGATAGAGGTCAATACATTTTTGTTTCTCCCTTATTATTCTTTTCCCTTCCCAATGAGGATGAGGAAAAGCATATTTCCTTTAAGTGAAAGCCATTGTTCATTATTGTAAATGCTGCTATGATAGTTCCACTATTCTTGGACTTTACTGAAGTACAGATTTATGCAACACATATCCTCACATGCCAAGCATGAATGTCAAGATTGAAAAGATGATTTAAACCACACTCAAGAAGATATGTATATATATTATATAGCAATATATACATATCTATTATACAGCAATATATACATATCTATTATACAGCAATATATATATATATATATATGTATATTACACAGCAATACAGCAATGACCAAGGCCAAAGCATTAGTCTAATAGCATTATGCCCATTATCTTGCCCACCTTTCACAAGAACCCAAAGAGGTAGGTACAAGCATCTGTGGAGGCTCAGTAACTTATGTAGTCACACAGCTAGTAAGTGTCAGAAACAGGACTGCAATCCAGGCAGTCAGGCTCCAGAGTTTCGACTCCTACCACCATGGAGGCAGGGTTTGTTTCAGTAAATCTGTCTAATGCATAGATAATCCAGATAATTCTGTGAGTATGTGTTTAATCTTCCACATGATCGCTTCAATTGTCCAGTTAATATCGATTTACAATAATTATGTTTTTATTGTACATTAGTGATACATCTAGCACTATCATAGACTTAAGTATCTAGATCATCTCATTTAATAGAAGCCTTAAAAAATTCTACCAAGGCACCAGTTTGCCTCAGTTTGTAAGTGAGGAAACTGAGGCTCGGAAGGCTGTCTCTGCCATGGTCAAAGGCAAAGAGGTGAAGAGCCAGGAGCTGGAGCTCAGGGCCTCCCTCTCACGTGACACAGGCAGCCTTTGTTTAGAATTATGATAATCTGCAAGGTTTGTACCCACCTTCAAGACGCCCAGAATTAACCACACCTAGGCACACATATTCTGCAGTTTAACCAAGGTTAACTTTGCAGGTTCTTAGAACTAATCTAAATTATCCTAGTTGAGAGTTCATTTTCTTCCTAGCCACAGGAAAACATGGCATTTTGTAAAGGACATGACAAATATGCTTAAAGTAAAAATGACAATTCATCATTAACTTTAGTGACACGATCAGGCTCTGGTATGATGAAGTGTTTTTTCATCTAAATTCCACTGGATAATTAATTTCCTATTTTTTCTCCTGAATTGCAAAACATTAACAGGTAATACTATTGAGAATGTTTTTTTACCAGTAGACAAATGAAGCAGTTATAAATTAAAATGAACTAATCATCCATGTATCATAGGCAAATTTTCATTTTAGTGATTGCTGCTAATTAATATTGAACATAAACTGCTATTCCACACTATTCTATTACTCCTTGTTTATGACTAAAAACACAGGTGTTTTTACATGATTAGTGAAATTACCAAATAATAAGGTGTTATGGTTATGAAAAAGAAACACATAGCTTGTGTTTGTATTTCTATGAGAAATGTAGTTGAATTATAACGTTCTCAAAAACAGCAGCAATGTTAAGGCAGCATGTGAGCACAAGTGTGTGCGTGTGTGTGTGTCTGCATGTAAACCAAAGCTGGAGGAAAGAAGTACAGTGCCAGGCTCACCCTCATCTGGGCCCCAAGATACTTTCATGCTGTTGTTCCATTTCTATTTAAAAAAAAGTCTGCCTCATGTTGAAGGAGGAATAGAGGAGGAGGCCACTTCCTCAAATGACACTTAGCCTACTTCCTTGGATGACACTTAGCCCACTTCCTCAGATGACACTTTCTACAAATCATTGGGTTATTCATGCATTCATCTTACTCATCAGAACTTAGTCCCAGTGCAACAACTAATCACAAGACAGGGCTGCAGCAGAATGAGGTAGTGCACCTCTATAACCCCAGCGCTCTGGGAGACCGAGGTAGCAAGTTCAACTCAGGCTGGACAACTCAGCAACCCCGTAAGAAGCTGTCTCAAAATTTAAAAAGCAAAACAAAACAACACACAGCAACATAAAACAAAACAAAACACTGAAATGGGCTAGGGCGGTGGTTTAGTGTAAAGGCCCTGGTTTAATCTTCAATTTAAAAAAAGTACAGAATAAACTGGGATGTTTCATCTTTATTTTGTATCCAGGTTAAAAGGTGAGGGAAAAGAAATTTAAGTCCTATTATTAGGAAGAGGAGAAAAACATATTGTTAGCAGAAAAGGTCTCAGTAGAATTTAAGGCTGCAAAAAAGAGCAATACTCTTTTTCTTCTAAATAAGATGGACTTTGCAGGTATCCTTCCTTCAGAATTAAGGCCCTTTGCAACTATATAAAATCTAAAGCCTTAATTAAAATTACATGATCCAAAATTAGATATAAGCATTTTGTGTAGAGAAATACATATTACTTTTTTTTTTCTTTTTTTCAGAAAGGTCATTCATCGATCCTATAACATCGTCAGGAAAGGAAATGAACAAAGCACAGAGCTGAAACACAATATTTGGGTTAGACTACCTCTGAAAAAGCAGAAACGCCCCCCCGTCAAGGCAAACTTTGATTCATCAAGCTTAAATACTGAGCTAAGAAACAACAGAGACCTTTGATTTGACTAAACCTTAAAGAGAGAATTTAAGGGAGTAAGACCTCAAGAATAAAAATTAAGGCTAGAAGGTACACGGGAAATCTGAACTAGGTTAATGACACCACTTTTAGACATAATTGCCTGCTCTTAGGAGTTCAGAGTTTTTTTTAAGTTCAATCATGCGTAGACTCCCCTGTTCTTTCTCCCTTTCCTTTTGCCCCGTCCTCTACTGAGGGGCTCCTAATCCAGTGAACAGTTTTGTAGTTACAAAATCCAGGATACAGGACAGCCACATGTAGAGGAAAGCAACAGATAACATGATGGTAAATATGAAGGCAAACTCAAGGAAGTTGTCAACACTCCTAGCCACAATGACGTCTGAACTGTCTGAAACTAAAACCAGGGACTTTGATCCCTCAGAGGAGTACATTATCCAATATATAAAAGCAAATGTGAAAATAAGGTCTTAGTATAGTTTGTAAACTAGAGAAAGGGGTTACTAGTCCGGGAATGCTAACTTACTGATATGGCAAAGCAAAAGTCTCAGGCTCAAAGAAGCCTGTAGTAAGTTTCCCCAAGCTAATCAGGATTTTTGGTAGAAAAGGAACTTATTGGGACAATAACCTATTATTCACTTTCCCTGTTGCTAGGACAAAATACAGAACACTGGTCAGTTAGAGGAGGAGAGGTGCATTTCGGCTCATGGTTTCAGAGGGTTCCTCTTGGTGCACCAGTGGTGAAGACAGTCATGACAGAAGGGCCTGGCAGAGGACAGGCTGTGTCCCTCGGTGGACAGAGTAAGGGAGGAGGACGGGGGTCTGACCAGTTTAAAGAGAGTCCTCCACCTTCTTTCTCCAGTGGATTTGCTGTGTTCTGGCCACCCGTATGTGAAGAGGTGAAGGAGTCATGGAAGTAGAACTGAAGGAGTTCTAAAGTGGCATCTGGAAAGTGAGTGAGCTCAGTGTCTGGTGCAGAAGGTCATGAACATGCGACTCTGACTCCATGTGTTGGAAAGAGGAGTGCTTTGGTTCTATAGCTGAACTTCAATTTGCTGAAGCCATAGAGTTAGAGTTTGTAGGCTGCACCTCAGATGGACACATAAAACCAACTCACCATCATAGAGCACCATCATAGAGCTCATAAACACGAAGACTTCAAGTGTGCCTGCGTGCTGTGCATACTTTACATGAGGCCAACCAGCACTGCAGTTGATTGCTGTAAGTACAAGGGGCCTTTGCACTATGACTGCGGAAACATCAAGAGCCAGACTAGTTAGAAAATCTGTCCAGGGAAGCTGAGGGAGCCACTGCCCTCCCTTCCTTCATTCAACTATGTGCACAGCACCACCCTGAAGATTATCTGTGCCCAAGCTTGGGAGGTCGAGAAGCCCAAGGTGGCAGATTATCAACACCAGCGAGAGATGAGACAGGAGGCACCTGACCACAGCAGGAGGCACCTGAGTTAAAGGTGTCTAATCCTTTCTGTACTGAAAGCCTAAGTTAACAAGGGTTCCTGTTTCTTGGTTCCTCATCCTTTTCCACCCAGACCCAGCACAGCCAACGCACTACCCCTAATCCAACCCCAGCATGCCTGCTCACAAACCACCAGCTCTTTTGTGGGGAACTTCACCACCACAAGCAACTCTGCCAGTTCCTCTTCCTCCTTTTCCCCTGGGTCCTTCTGCCTGTTCCTGCTGCTACCGCCCCATGATTTGCAATAGAGCTACTTACTACTTACTATGAAGCGTATGGTTGGTAATTCTTTCCTTGTGCTGCACAAGAACCTGGACTATTTTTGGCCCATTCAACTGAGACAGAACGGAAAGGGTGAGTTTGATGCATGTAGATGAGTTTATTGATGAACTTCTGTATAAAAAGTCTGCGATATACTTTGGCTGAGCTACAGAAATGCTCTGTGCTGGGAGAAGCCAGGCAACTGGAGCCTCAAGTCAGCACTCTGGAAGATGTGGGTGATGTGGAGTCTAGTGAGAGAGGGAAAAAGAAAGTACTGCAAAGTGTGCCATCACCAGATCTTCACCAGAGAAGCTCCTGCAGCTGGGATGGGTCCAGGCACACCCCCGACCCTGCACTGCACGCGCAGGAGTTGGTCTTCAGAAGGTGGAGTCAATAACCCAAAAGAATAAGCCCTTCACCCCATGAGAAAAACATCACAGCAAGAGGGGATTCCTAACAAGCGGGTCCCAAGAACAAGGACACAGATCCCACTGCAAATCCCCAGGTCACCACTGTAGTCACAGAGGAGCCACTCGTCTCCTGTAAGGTCTAAGAAAAGCCACAAGAAGCACCAGGGAGACAATGAGGAATGGATTTAGTGTGATGTTAGCCCCGCCAGTCTCCTGTAGGTGGGGGGATATCTACGTGAAAGGACTACTGGCACCTATAAGAATATTTTAGTTTTTTTTGGCATTGAGTTTCTTTTTTTTTTTTTAATGAAAAGTGTTGAATTTTGTATTTCATCCTCAACTGCAAATATCTTTGAGGGATGGTGTTTCCTAAGGTCAGTTTTTGATTCAGCCAACTCTTAACTATATTCAAACTTCTGCAGCTAGGAGGATCTGGGAACTGGAGATGTGAGTGAGGAGGAGGAGATGTGGCCGTAACGGTGACCCTTTCCCTTTTTACTATTAAACCTGAGACACCTCCCTCAAATGAGTAAATGTAAGTCAAGAAGCCCAGAGGAAGCATTGTACATGCTGGACTAAAGTGCCACTGTGACAAGACAGGCGTGATTCCATCAACAGGAATGATGATGAGCAGTACAGCTGTTATCCTTATCACAGTTGCCAAGGGTGACCCTGAGAATTTGGATTACATTTCAGACTCCATTTTTCCCTGGAGTATGTGCCATGAAATGGGTTACTGGCCCTTCCCTTTCTTCTCATCTATTGATTTTCTTCCTCTTCCCCTCCCTTTCTCATCTGGCTCTTCTTGTGAGTGTAGGTTGATGCTATGATCTGGTGTTTTTTACTTTGAGAGTTTTCATCACTCAAATATCCCCAGTGTGGTCCTCGATTTAGCATACTCCTCTCTTGCTGCATTTTCTGCACTTGACTGACCTAGATGAATGATCACAGGTTCAATTTTCTGGCAAGACTACTCAACAAGCAGTACGTTGTACTTTGATCAGGACGTACATTCTGCATCTCTCTTCTTAGATGTGAGCTGATTCATTAGGGGTTACAAAAGGGTGATATTCCAATTGTGTCTTCCTTCTTCACATATTACTTCACATGCTCGGTAAGAAGGCTCCCCTTAGGTGGCCTGAAGGGCAATCCTGAGGAAAGACAGGATAAACGCTTGGTTCTTTCCTTGATTTATCAGTGGTCAAAATGTGTAGGTTTTCTAGCATTCTCTAAAGGATACCAGTGAAACAAGGGTTTTTCCTTGGTATTATTATAAACTTATGTATGTGAAATAATTTGGTGGGTTTCAAATTATTTCCATCATTTCCCTTATGAATGCTCAAACTGCCCCCTCTTGGGCTAGTGGCAGGCTATTGTAATAGATTATTAAATCTTTCTGGCGTGAGTCTAATAGTCTCTGGTACCTTTGTTGATAATATCTTTTGTGGTATGACAAAAGTGTTCTTGCCTCACTTTCAGTTACAAAATTCCATCAGCATTTCCTTTGTGAAAACGTTTGCCAGGAGTCAAGTTCAGTTCATAATGTCTCCATCTTGGGATAGCTAATATTTCTTCCCTCATTTGACCCTCTTTATCTAATCTTTTTTCATCCTCACAAGAGACTTACTCAAAGAAGCCTCATGCTTTTGTTTATTGCAAACTCATTACTAATTCATCTCTCCTTATACACAAAATAAATACAAGGTCAGTGATGTGATTTTTGAGATTCACCAGGATCTGGCCTCAGATGATCCCTACTTAGCACTGAATTTCCTAAAGTATACAGCATACTACAACTACATGATATCACTGTAATTCTGTACAAACATCATGTATTTCTCTACCTCTGTGACTTTACTGGAGCTGATTCCTAATTTCTACTTTAGGAAATTCCAATAACAGTCCAGGGCAGTAGTGGTAAACCTATGGAAAGCATGTTATTATGTTTTTAAGACAAAAGACATTAATGTACGAGTTGTTTTTTCTAAACCAAAGCCTCAGTATTGAAGTTTAATTGCAGTGTTGGTACTTTGCAATGAACAAATGGGTTTTGCCTTGCAGTTCAGCACTTGGCTCTAAAATATCTCCATCACTGGTCTAGGGCTCAGTTTAGGAGATACATCTTTCTTGCGCATTTTCATGAGCCTTGCGCCATCACCTTTGTTTGACTTTTTCCTGCTGAGATTTTTCACTCAACATCTCCTATTTGAGTTACCTATACACCTGTCCATTTAACACTGAATAAATACAAACTTACAATAAATCATGTAAGAGCTATGTTACTGATATTTCCAATATTCACTTGTTCTTTCATTTTAAAAATGTTTAAAAGACACTGAACTGATAATATCTTATAGAACCATTTCCCAATTCTTTAGTAGTGTGCAGGTGAGATGCATGTCTTGGAAGGTCTATCTAAGTTGTAGTTCACATCCTTTATCTTGCACTTGAAGTATTAATTTTTGCTAACATGGAATGAACCGAGCTCCTTAATGAACAGATCAGAGGAAAATATAACCAAGATCACTGTCACTTTTATCATCCTTTTCTGGAGGCAGAGTTAAAAAAAAAAAAAAGAACCACCAGAAAATAAAGAATAATGCTACTAAGTCAAGTTAGAACATAATGTAGTATGCTCAGTCACACTGTCTTAATTATTTATGGCCTACAGTCCAGGATATAGTCACATATTGTAAGACAGCATCTAAAATAAAGAGGAAAAACTACGTTAAAAGAAAGACTGAATATGCTCCTCTTGGTGTCATTTTGTGCTCAACCTACAGCTCCTCCATTGATGCCTAGCTGAGCATTTTGGAGGCCAATTTTTAAAATGTGTGCACAGAATTAGGTAAAATGCCTAAGTGTGTATTCAGAAAATTTTAAAAATTATTTCCTTGCTAACAGCTTCAAAACCTCCCTAAATTATATAAGTCAAGGGACCAAATCTGGATGGCAGTAATCAATAGAATAAAATTACTAGACTTCCTGTTAAAATAATAGCTTTTGGACCGTATATCCTTTCATGGTTTTGTCTTCTAAAGATCAGTGAGCAGCCCATGTATCTGGTGGCAGGAACAGTCATCTTTTTGGGCGCAGTGAATTTTATTTTAGAGTTCTAATATGAAGAGTATAATTTTAAGCATCAAATTACACCTTTCTGAGTGAAGAAATTCTTATGAATGTTAAAGGGGAGCACTGAGAAACATCTGTATGATGATATTCTCTGCTGTGAAAGGAATGTGCAGACAAGGAGACAGTAATGGTTATCTTAGAGCTTTTACAGGCTGCTTCCCTAGGAGGAAATGGGTGAAAAAAAATCGCTAAGTGGAGAAAAGTCTAGAGTGCAGAAGATTACAATCTTTTGTTTGGCTAGGACTGTGCAATCATGAACAATATGGAGTTCTCTGTTCCTTACCTAATTCCCAACATGCAGTTCCCACACTGATTCTGAAAATGATTCCTCATGTGCACAAATTCATCAAAAAAGCAAATGATGACAGTACAGTGGATTTAGAGAGCTACTCATTATTTTTTTGGTTAAAGTTGGTTACCCCTCATATTTTCTATAATTTTTTCTGACTCAAAAAGGAAAATATTTAGTTCTTAAATTTTCAATGTTTTAGTCTAAGATGAGCTATTGATATCTCAGCATGAAATAAAATTCCCTATTGCTTGAGATAGTCCCAGTTCTTACTAGATACAAATTTCAATTATCTTTTGAAGAATTATAAATCTATAATAAAAATTGCTTGCCTTGATTTGAAAATTTTCAGTTTATGTGTCATGTAGTCTTGCCATGAGTAGTAGTAACAGACAACTCAATTTTAGTCAAATTGTAGGAAAGCATAAAACATGTCAGAAAAAAAGCAAAGGTATTACTTTCATTTGACATAATCAATTATCAGGAAATAACAAAAATAGCTTAAAACTATCTGAAAGTACAGATAATAATTTTTAATTCACATTTTTATGTATACCAACCAAAAAGAGAAAATATTATAGAATATTTCTTACTCAAAGCAAACAAAAGAATATTTATTAGGTTAACTTTATAAAATTTAAACTGAAACTCACAAATATAAAGTAACAAATGTCTACTCTTACTTAAAATTTATAAGTATTCATTTGTCAAGTTTTGATGTAGGGTTCCAAAATTGCCTTTTTGGATGGATTTATTGATTACAATTTTATACCCTTTTTATATCTCTAATAGGTGGTCTATGATTTTTAGTATTTGATTGTTTAACAAGGAGAAAAATAAGGAATTTATGGGGCAATGTGACCCAAGAATTTTTTAGTGATTTTTTTAGTTTTTTACTTTTTTCCAAAAATTCAACTGTACTTTTGCTTGCCAACTATTTAATGATTTTTAAAAAAGTAATTGGATATTCTCAAAGCAATCAGCTTGGTTAATACAAACAAACACTATTTTTTCTTTTTATAATCATATGTCATTAAGTTACACAATATTTAGTTGAATTATAGAATTTTAATTACTACTGAAACTAGCTTAAATGGATCAGGGAGTTCAATTATTCTGAGCACACAGCTCAGCTGATAGAGGCAGGAGTGCCCAGGTCTATTAAAGAGCAGCCCATTAGCCTTGAGCATGCAAGTTTTGCAAAGACAATAAAAAGTTTTGGTTAGTGCAGGGAGTCAGTTAAGGGGAATCAGCTAATAATACTATAGTTTGATTAAGAACAAATTTAACTATAATATTTAGGACATTATATGCTAAAAACTACAAAAATAAAGTAAGGTAAATCAAAAGTTTGAATTAATACAGAGATATTCCTGGCTCTAGAATAGAAGGATTCAATGTCATAATGAGGTCAGCTTTGCTTACTTTAATCTATAATACAGTGAGATTTTAACCAAAACCAAAATGCAGTTTTCCTTTATAACTGATAGAATCATCAAAAATATATTCCCAGAGAATGAAAAATGCAAAAAGAATCAGTGATATTCTAAAGAGACACACAAGGGACTTCTGTATTGACATAGTTAAGACCCATCATAAAAGTACAGTAATGAAATCATTGTAGCTATGGTCCCTGAAGGGAAAAATAGAACAATGGCATTCTGTCCAGAGCTATACAACAACAAAAATCCCTTAAATGTAAATAAGAATTTAGTGTATTTGATAAGGGAAGCATTTAAAACAAGAGGGAGGGCAAATAGATTATTAAATCTATAATTGTGAGACAACTGACTATTCATTTGGAAAGAAAAGCAAGTTGAATTCATAATTCATTCATTACACCAATATAAATGTCAAATGAGTCTGAAATATAAAGCTAAAAAAATAAACAGTATAAGTAATAGAGAAAAATACACCTGAGCAGTTTTATCATTCTTAGCTGGAGAAGATATTCCAATGCATTAAGCTCAGAAACCATAAAGGCAAAAAGTAGATAAATTTTACAGACTTAAAAATTCTTGTTCAGCTATACATATAGCAGTATTAATACATGAAAGTGGAGCTTTTAAAAACAAATAATAATCAGAATAATGAATGAGGTTTACCCAAAAATTAGTGAAATATGAATTATAAAGAGGTAATAAAAAGGTATAGAAAGATGTACATAACGATGCTTAATGTAAGAGTCTGACCCCTCCCAACTAAACATACCAACATCTCACTCTTAATTAATTGGAAAGGTAGGATTTTGGAACAGATACAAACCAAGAAATTCCTACATACAGAAGACAGCTCCAAAGAAAAAACTTTACCTAGAGAGGCCTTGATAATAGTGATAAAGCTACCCAATTTAAAAATTTAAAAGGATCTGGTACAACCACTATGGAAATTAGTATGGAGAATTCTCAGAAGACTAGGATTGGAAGTTCCATTCAATCCAGCTATTGTCCTCCTGGGTATTTTCCCAGAAAAACTAAAAAGGTCATATCACAGTGATATATATGCACCCATGTTCATAGGAGTACAATTTGTAATAGCTAAATTTTGAAAACAACCAAGATGCCCATCAACTGCAGAGTGGATGAAAAAGATGTGGTATTTTTTATACAATGGATTATTACTCAGCCATAAAAAAGATGATCTTGAGGCCTTCATAGGCAAAAGGAGACAACTTGAGACTAACCTCATTAATGAAATAAATAAGAATCATATTTATAAATATCGCATTGTGTCTCTAGTGTAAAAAGTAATAAGAAATGTAGGAGTAATAAACCCAAATGTGTAATTTTTATTGGAAAAAAGAGAAGAAAGTGCTCTAAAGGATATAACTGCATGTATGTTTAAGTGTGTAGGACTGATAACCATAATACTAACTTTTTGTTGGATTGTTGAACATAACTATTTGCAGTCTTGCTATTTGAATGTCCACTTTGTATGCTTTACTTTTGTGACTTGAATTACTTGAACAACTTAGAAATCTAAGGGGACAATATATAATTTATCAAGTAGTGATCTTTTACTGTTTATTTTTTTGAAATTATGTACTATTTCTACACTTTTACTGTTTTTTTACACTTAAATAAAATTTTTTTAAAATATGAATAAAAAAATTTAGAAGGGTCAACATAGAAAGCAAAATAAAACTTTCAAAATAGAAAATGACAAGACTTGAGAGAGAGGTGAAAAGATGGCAAACCAGTAGGTAGCAGGATACGAAGCCTCTCTGAAAGAGACAGCTCAGATGCCAGGATAGAACATCCTGGAGAGACCCAAACTGAGGCAGATGGATTCTCTCAACCCAGGAAGAAACTGAACAGAAAGGAACTGATTGAATATGAAGTCCTGGGGCTACCATTAGAGAAGCTAAGATGGGCGAGCACTGCACTCTCACTGAGCCGGCTGAATTCATGCCCGAGATCGACCTGAGCATCTGAACCTGTGCCAATGTGACCGGCTTGAGTGGCCCCAAGCATGGAGCTGAACTGCCCTGCACCCAACTTGCCTGGAACCGGCCCTACACTCAACCCACCCAGAAGCACCGTGAATTAGTGCTGCAGCCACACTGAAGTCGGAGGTCGGGGAACCCAGCAGTTCTCAGGGACCAGCATCAACCCGTGGTGAGTGCTGGAAATAAGACCCTCCCGCAGGAAAGGGGCAACCAACTGGATGACATGTTAGAGTTGGACAGGACAGCACTAACTCTGTAAGGAAGTGGCTTCAGTTGGTTGCTCCCCTCAAGGAGCAGATTGGTGGGATCTGCTTGGATTGGGCCACACTCCTGGTTGGGACCCAGTGGGTTGTCCCAAACCAATTCCCTAAGCACGGTGCATGATGACGCAGTGAAGGCCCACAAAGGTGGATTGGCCCAGAGAAGAGGAGCCCAGCATTCACTGCCCTTGCTTGCACTTCAGTCTCTGACAGCAGACTGGAGAGGGCAGAAACCCCTAGCCTGTGTGCTCCAGAAGAACCCTAACTGATAAGAAAAGGGGCTGGGAGATTGAAGACAAGATGGCGGACTGGTAGGTAGCAGGAGAGAGACCCTCTCTGAGAGACACAGCTCAAATGCCAGAATAAAACACACTGGAGAGACCCAAACAGATAGAGATGGACTCTCACAACCCAGGAAAAAACTAAAGTGCAAAAAACTGCTCGAATATGAGGT